>AWWV01010845.1:0-68056 GCA_001974805.1 Corchorus capsularis
TAGAAAATCGTTCGTAGGTCCTAACCCAATTAGGAAAATTAAAAGATTCCAAATAATAATTGATTTTCATTAGAGAAATCATGCATGCCCTCGGCAGTGGCCGCTGATTTAGGCATAAAAATCAACAGAACCCTCTATGAGATAGTCAATTCAATAATATTCTTTATTTAATAATTAAGAGAAAGAATGCCCCAACTGGCGCAATGTGGGAAGTAGAATTTTGGCTAAACAACATTACTGATACTTATTAGTCTAATTAGTTCTCATACTTTTTGATAAAAGTGCTTCAGAGATATAATCGATGATATAATTTCTACAACGATAGAGAAGTGGAGTGGGCTTGCTTGGTGCTGTGACACCGTCTCCACATTCCCCCGTTTTGGCTTTGGTATAGACATGTTTGGGAACCGATCGATATAAATAGTTATATCTATTCCTTTTGAATGGGGAATAAGGACTTTTGATCATAAAAATTCAAAAATCACACACCCCAAGCATGTCATTTTTAGGCTTTTCATGGTAATAGTTATAGTTATGAATCATAACCACCGTAAAAGATGTAGGGAAGATTTAAAGAAAAATTAATAAAATCTTACCCTCCTTAATTTCATAGATGGCCTCAAAAAGCTTTTCATGTGCTATTGAAGTGATTAAACCACACAACCTATTTGGCCAAAAAAAAAAGCACACAACCTAAGGCTTAGTATATGGTACTAGGGAAAATAAAGGAAAATTTCAAATATTAGTAAGGAAAACTTAAAATCATTGTTTTGTTTTGGATGATAAGGGCCTTGTTTACCCTGATCTATTATTTTCTATGCTTACCCTTCTTTTATCAACCACAAATGGGCTTTGTAGGCTTTGTAATAACCAATTCATTTCAATCAAATGAGGTGTTCTAAGAAGGATATGAGAGAATAGAAAAACTAAAAATAAAATCCCAAAAAAGGGCTTTGTAGGCTTTGTAATAACCAATTCATTTCAATCAAAAGAGAGAATAGAAAAGCAAAAAAAAAAAAAATCCCCAAAAAAAAAGTTTTGCCTTAATTACAGAAGGAGTATAATATCCAAAATCCAAAATAAAACACTCAGAAAGTTTAATATCCAAAATCCAAAATTAACACATCATAACCCTAGCGGGAAGCTCTTCTTCTAACTTGCCAGCATTGGGAAGCTCATATTCTGACTGTCCTTTTCCAATCTACAATAGTAGACATCTATGATATCTTTAGCAAATTGCTTCCAAACCTCTGTTTGGAAAGTTTGAGTAGTTGCATTTTGACGAGCTTGAAAAGTAATGTAAAAGGTGTTACTACTACCAGAATGTTTCTTGCTTGCCTTCTCTATTTTCAAAAACTCATATTTGGTATTCTAGAAAAAAAATTTAATTAGGATTGTTTTCAAAGATATAATAAAAGATCTTACATAATATAAAATTTGGAGAAAATGTACAAAAAAGAAGCACTATGATCTTACATATTCCATATTGAAGGAATCAATGGCCAAAACACAGAGTGCGTCGAGACCAATCTTAGAAAAATCTTCATAAGGTATGGGTCGGATTGTTGTTGCACAAACCCAAGGAACTCTGACAATTTTGTTTAAAAGAATATATATTAGGAATCAAGAAGCATCAAATAAACCAAAAATAAAACTATTCCAAATACATAAAACAAAAATCAAATCCTACAATTTTATTGCATCAAATAAACCAAAAATAAAATTCCAAATACATAAAACAAATCATGTTCCAAATAAAACTATTCCAACATAGGTAGGTTGATATATATTAGGAGGAAATTGGAGGCTTATACGTACAGACATGATTGATTTAAGATGAGACATAATTGACTCATCATCTATGCGATTGATGGCTAATGTGTTTGACCTCAAGTCTACAAAATACGGCGAAGGATGCTCGGAAACAGGAGGCTTAGGCTCGGAAATTGGCCCGGAAATAGGAGGCTTACGCTCGGGAAGACCGGAAATAGAAGCAATATTATCCCCTTTAGTTTTTTCCTTATCCTCAGGCTCAGATTTAAGATGAGACAGGGCAGACATAATTGAGGAATCAACAATTGCACACAGCAAGGAATTGATCTGGATACAAAAGCCAATGTTATTAGTGATCAAAATTGAATGACAGTGCCGTAGTAAAATTTAAACAGAAAAGAAGCATACACATAAACAGATAAAGGGACTTTATGATCGAGAATCAGACATGCTGAGTGAAATCCAGACAAGAATGGTAGGGAAAAAAAAAACAGAGGAATTAGGGTTTAAGGGAAGCAAACCTTTTCGGGAGGGAGAGTGGAAGATTATGGTCAATGCTCAATATAGGGTGCTTTTATATAGGGGCGATCCGTGTAGGGGCGGTGGCTCACAATAAATTTTGGTGTGATTTTAGCATTTAAAAATCGCTTATATTAATTAATATATATACAAGAAAATAAGGATTAAGGAGAATTGAAACTTACAATACAAAACTTGAAATTCTTGAATCATGAAGAGATAAAAAAAAAATTCGATTACCAACCTCTACTCAGAGTCTCAGATCCTAAAAGAAAAAAAGAAAGAAAAGAAAAAAAGAACGGATCAGTATGGTACTAGGGAAAATAAAGGAAATTTTCAAGGGAAAAAAAAGGGATATTAGTCAGGAAAACTTAAAATCACATAAGGGAGCTCAACAATATTGATGCTTGGAGGAGATGGATTGAAATCAGGGAGGAAGATGTACCAGATGAGACAAACAATATGAAGACTTCAACAACCCCATATTTTACAAGACATGTAATTAGCAAATGGGATAAACCAATTATATATGTACGTCTTCCAGTCATATAATCTGATAACCACCATGGATGCAATTCATGGTACAGGGGGCATTTGGATTTTCTCTGAGGCCAGGCTCTGTTTCTGTTTCCATTCGGTCGATATTTCAATTCATGGTGTTTAGATTAGGCTTAATATGATATCTTTCCTGCCTCCACACCCAGTTAACTGGAATTAGACTTCAGTTTTAGGAAAAAAAGTAACACCATAGAGGATTTCCTCACATCAAAACACCATATATATATATAGATTATAGAATAGCAATTTCTTCACCATATATATATATATATATATATATATAGATTATAACATAGCAAAGGTTTGACTTAGTTAATTATATAAACATGAGAAAAAGTTTAACATCCAAAATTAACACATCATAATGATCCACATGAGCTCCATCAAGTCTAACATCCAAAATCCAAAATTCACATGAGCTCCATCAAGTCTTCAAGCATTAGACTTCATCAATTCACAAGAGAATAAATTTATTTCAAATCCCTTGTAAACCCTTGTTTGGAAAATTCGGGCAGAAACATCTTGATTCGCTTCAAAAGTAATGCAAAAGATATCTCCAGGTCCACGACTCTTATACTTTGTCTTCTTTATCTTCAAAAACTTATAATTAGTACCCTGGGAGGAAAGAAACCTTAATTAGAATTGCTTTCGAAGAAATAAAAGATTTGGATAAAATTATGCACCTCAAAAAAAGCACTAGATAATATAAGATTCAAAAAAAGAAACACAATGATATGATCTTACATTGTTCTCATTGAAGGAATCAATGGCCAGAGCACAAAGAGGGTGGAGACCAAGCTCCTCAAAACCCTCTTCATCCCATATGGTTTGGGATTGTGCTCCCCAACCACAAGTTTTACGAGTAGAACGAGGAACCTCCTGCAATTTTTTTAAAAGATTAGATTTAGGAATCATGAAGCATCAAACAAACGAAAAATAAAACAATTCCAAATACATACAACAAATCATTATCCAAATAAAACTATTGGAACATGATAATACCAATGGTTTAACAACGTTAAGAGGGCAGATTCAAGCTGGATCTGCTTGACTCGGCTTCTATAATTACGTAAAATATCTTCCGTTTTTATCTTTTTTTTCTTAAGATGCGCCATTGCAGATTGGCCACGCTTGACTCCGCTTCTGTTACGCTTGACTCCGCTTCTATTATGTACCATATCTTCCGTTTTAAGATTATCTGACCTATTGCGTGCAATATCTTTCAGATGAGACGATTGACAGAGGAAGAGGAATCAACAATTGCTCACACCAAGGAATTGATCTGGATTGGCTTTGGTTACAAAAGTCACTGTTAGTTACTAGAGTGAGTGATAAAAATTGAATGACACTGCGAAAGTAAAATTTAAATCTTTGTTATATCAAAAACAATTTAATTAAAAGAACATGTCAACTTATATGTGAGAAAGTGAATTAAATCCATAAGATAGTTAATCCCATATAAAACACAGCGCACAAAACCCTAGCTTTTTGTAAAAATTAAGTCGTACCAAAATTAAAGCAATTGAAGGAAAACCTAAATCCCTAAGAATAATAATAAGATGAAAGAAAATAAAAATTAAGGGATTTTATACCTTCCCATTAGAAGCAAATCGATTACCAATCTCTACTCTCAGAACCTAAAAAGAAAAGGAAAAAGACATCAGTATATAGGAAACGGAAATCAAAAGAATCACAATTTCATAGATTTAAAGAATAAACAAATCGATAAAAACATAAATATACTACTTACTTTGAAAATCCAAGAGGACGAAGAAAAAAAAAAAAACGGCCAATGGGAGAAAATATATATATGAGAGGCTGCTGGAAAGGAAAGTAACTAAAGTAAAGGAAAGTAAGTTGTAGCTAGTTAATTTTCTTATTACTAATGTACGATTAAATTCGGGGTTATCAAGAGCAACCTTTTTCTATATTTTAGGATTAGGATTAATTTCGACGAGTGCTACTATAAAAAAATCCCTTTAATAATAGGACTATTCCTGCCAAAAAAAAAAAGGCTAATCAAAAGCTCAATAGGGTCTTGCCGATCGAAAAGAGAAAGACGTCTGCCCAATTAGGGAGTATATGTGTTCTCCCTACCTTCTTTCTATTCCAATATGTCTAATTGGGATGCTACGCATAGATTGTAATTATGGTGTATGCCTTTTAACTTTAGTTCATTCATCATTTTTTGCATTGCAAGATCTCTATAATTATTTTGATTATTTTCTTGCATATATATGCATTTTCTCCGGGTACTACCAAGAGGCTGGATACTTGTTACATGTACCCCACCCCCGCCCCGCCCCGCCCCCATTGTCTAATACACCATAACATAACATGGTAAAATTCTTTCATATGATGTACTATAAAGATATTTGTTCTTCAATTTTATAATGTTTCAATTTATTTGTGATTGTTCAGAGTGAGGTAGAATTGGTTATTCCTAAGGAAATTGGAGACTATACAGACTTCTTTACATCCATGCATCATGCAAAGAATTGCTTTCTAGTACATTTGAACGTTTGAACTTTGAAGTTTGAACCCTTGAGCAGAAAAATTGATCAAATTTTATTTTCCACCGAATCCATTAAAATTAAAGATAAGAAAGTTATTATAAATATGGTATCTTAGCAACTAAGTAGAATAGTAGACGATGCTTAATGAATTAACCCTTTGAAATAGTGATGATAAAGTTTAGGAACGAAGCTTTTCTTTTTCATATCTTTTCTCTTCCCATCGTGCGTTGTCACGATGTCCAACTCTATCTTAAACTAGCCAACAGGCCCAACAAACATATTGACTATAGTATGGAGGATGAGTAGGATGAGTAGTCACCCCCTTCTCCCTTTTTTTCAAGATATATAGAACCATGTGAGTAGAATCTATTCAAGATATATAAGTTACTTATAGAAGGAAACCCACAACATAGTCAAGCCACTTTTACATACCATCCAGTAATGAACATGACAAACTCAAGTTTAACGAGTCCTCAACAGCATATTGAAATTTCCATAAATAAATTAAGCTAATTATACTAAACTAATTAAAACTAAGCTTACTAAGCAAGAGGTGAACTCGAGCCCGAGCCCCTCCTTAGAGAACTAACAAAAGTATATGCCTGCATGCCTATTCCCACCTCCAATACGGGATGTCCTCAATTCACAAGAGACCGGCCGCCCATGTCTAAACAAAAAAGAAGGACGGAATTCAGTCTTAGCAATTAACTATATATATTATATATAAGGAAACAAGCATAAATGATCATTGACAGTTGTTTAATGGTGTATTTAGACAACACAAGAAGTGCAATGGGTATATTTACAATAATGAGCTACAAAAAAGGAAGGCAATCAGGGAGAAGTCATAGAAAACACAAAGGTGTACACTTCTGGAGGGATAGGGAACTGATGAATTAAAAATAGAGCCACTCAATATAAGAAATCCAACCAGAATACCAATAGCTTATAGCTTGAAGAAGACATTATTAACTTGTCTGCAACGATAACCCTTGCAAATATAAGCATGTAATATATCATAATACTATGCTAATATATCATAGCATACCATATATATAATATGTAGATATAGACACTATTAGAATGAAGAAGGCCATGCTATAAGTGCTTTAGCAAGTTCCAACATTTTCTAATTAAAATCTAACCAAAAATAAGCTAGCAAGTTCCAACATTTTCTAACTAACCTCTAACCAAAAGTAAACTAACAATGCAAGCCAGTTAGAGAATTAAAGTAGCACCATTGAGATATTACAAAGATAAAACTCACTCTTGGTGTTCACTGAAGATTTAGCAAGACCCTCTGCAATAAGAGCACAGGTGTATTAGAAATACAGAGAAGAATTAGTCATAACATGGAGAAAAGCAAATTGGAGAAGGGGGAGTAGATTACACTTTACTAAAGCCGACAGTATCACAAGGACTGAGATATAGCTTCTCTTGTATCACAATAGGAATGTAGTTCATCTTCAAGTTGTCAATCTTGTAGTCAGCTAGTTTTGGATTTGATGGAGAAGGTCGTCTTACTCGCTTAAGCTTTGAGCTTAATAGAATATTCTTTCCAAGCCCAATTGCCTTGCGCTTTGGTTGTTTGTTTTGCTTTGTTTTGCCCTTTGGTGGTTTGTTTTGCCTTGTTTCAGATGAAGAAGAAGATGAAGATGCATTATCACTAACCAAAGCAAAAGTGTCAAAGCGTACATAATGCTTCCAAGGCCTCTGAGACTCAGACTCAGACCATGATGAATTGAGATATTCATGCTCTGACATCTTGTGTGCATATAATGAAAGGAGGCAGAAGTTTTTATTCCCCAAAGGGAGAATATGCCAGCTATGAGGATATACCTCTGGCTTTTCCCTTTGATATACCTCGTCCTCTCCCCTTCTATTTTTCACAAATGGGTCTGTCAGGGACACAACCTCCCTCAAACCCAGAGGGTGTAGAAAAGCAACTTCAGGACCAAAACAACCACCATTAATAACAAATGACTTGGCCTGGAATAAATCAAAGTCCTCCAGAGGCAAGGTTGTATATCCAGATGAAACCCTCTGAGAGACCCAACAATTGGATTTGGCATTGTATGTAAACAAATACTTAATCGCATCATAGTAATCTAGTAAAAGAAGGAGGATCCGCTCACCATCTCCATACACAAAGGACCCAAGCAATCTGGTTTCTTTCCAGGTAAACCTCTCCGGAACACCTCCCAGCACTTGCCATTTCTGCTTATCATGGCCCGAATCCGAACTATTTGTGATCAGGACCTCAAAAGGATTACAACAATAATCCTGACAAAAAGAAAGCACATAGAGGCTACCCGCAAGAGAAAACATCAAAGGACTATGCTTGTGACTATTCAGATCATCAGCGACAGCCTCCCAATCATAAGATGGTTTTTCCATATCCCAATAGTAGACTTTCCGATTTGGTTCCTTATGGCAGAGGCAGTTCCTCTCCCTGTCATCATAGCCGCAGAGCACATAGATCTTGGATCCAAACAAGGTGCAACCAACCGTATACTCAGTCGGGCCTGTGGAGCGTCGATATCGATCGCGGCGGATATGGAAATCAGCAACGTGGTAAACCGATTGATCAGTTGGATTGGCGAAGAAGATCTTCAATGTTTCCTCTCCTTTATAAGCAAAGCACACAGCACCATTTTTGCCCCAGGTTTCCCAGGCATCTCTTGGTAAGCGTCCTACGGATAAATAGCACGGTTGTGGATCTGGAGACGGCGACATCTTTGCAAACCCTTATTAACCTAATTCGATGTTTGAACAAACAAACCCTAGCCGGCTTCTCTTGCTCTTTGTTAGTGTATATATATACCATCAAGCCGATGCACCTTCCGATTTTACCCCAGATAATAATAATGCCAAAACTTTCATTTGAAAGGGCCAAACTTGAGATCAAGAACTCCCGACCCTTTTTCTGTCTAGCAAGCCAGCCGCCTCCCACACTTTGTACACTTCATGATTAATGATATGTCAAAAGAAGGTGATATAATTATCAGAGAACAATCAAAGATTCAGCTCTCAGGGATCACCACATTCGTTGAACCATACCAATTAACATCAATAAAGGCCATTATACTTCGAGTAGTGGGTACCGAGTTCTTCAAACTTGCAGCATACTGAAGACAATATGAATTTAGAAGATATATGGAGTCTGATAAAAGGGAAATATGGAGTGCAATTGTTCCACCAAAAGTCCGAATCTTTTATTGGCGATTGTTTCATATTTCAATGAGTCTGAGCGGAACGCATTTTTAGCCAAAAACCGCGATGTACATGATTTAGGTAAAAATTTTACAAAAATTGACCCGAGAAATTTTTTCACAATTTTTGGCCAGAATACTCATAAAAAATATATAATTCAACACCAAAAAGATTGATGGTCTTTTCACGCTTCTAATATCGATTTTCCTATATTTTTACGAATTAATTTCTCATTAAATCGACACATGATTCTGATGCTCGTCAAATCAAATCCTTAAATCCATTGTGGCTGAGATTTGGTTAGATGAATATATATATTTCAACGAGTCTTGGCGCAAAAAATCATGCAAAACTGAACCGGAGCACTGGAACACATTTTTAGCCAAAAACCGTGACAGTTAGTACACGATTTGGGCTAAAATTTTGCAAAAATTGACCCGAGAAATTTGTCCTCAATTTTTGGCCAGAATACTCATAAAAAATATATAATTCAACGCCAAAAAGATTGATGGCCTTTTCACGCTTCTAATATCGATTTTCCTAAATTTTTCCGAATTAATTTCTCATTAAATCGACACATGATTTTGATGCTCGTAAAATCAAATCCTTAAATCCATTGTGGCTGAGATTTGGTTGGATGAATATAGATATTTAAAGAGTCTTGGCGCAAAAAAATCATGCCAAACTAAACCGGAGCACAGAA
This sequence comes from Corchorus capsularis, assembly GCA_001974805.1. NCBI lineage: Eukaryota > Viridiplantae > Streptophyta > Magnoliopsida > Malvales > Malvaceae > Corchorus > Corchorus capsularis. Next base: position 9,283 of record AWWV01010845.1, read on the forward strand.
ACGCATTTTTAGCAAAAAACCGTGATGGTTAGTACACGATTTAGGCTAAAATTTTGCAAAAATTGACCCAAATATTTTTCTACAATTTTTGGCCAGAATACTCATAAAAAATATATAACTCAACGTCAAAAAGATTGATGGGCTTTTCACACTTCTAATATCGATTTTCCTTTATTTTTCTGAATTAATTTCTCATTAAATCGAGACATGATTCTGATGCTCGTCAAATCAAATCCTTAAATCCATTGTGGCTGAGATTTGGTTAGATGAATATATATACTTCAATGAGTCTTGGCGCAAAAAATCATGCAAAACTAAACCGGAGCACCGAAACGCATTTTAAGCCAAAAACCGTGATACTTAGTACACGATATGGGCTAAAATTTTGCAAAAATTGAAGCGAAAAATTTTTCTTCAATTTCTGGCCAGACTACTCATAAAAAATATATAATTCAACGTGAAAAAGATTGATGGGCTTTTAACACTTCTAATATTGATTTTAATATTTTTTTCCGAATTAATTTATCATTAAATCGACATATGATTCTCATGCTCGTCAAATCAAATCCTTAAATCCATTGCGGCTGAGAATTTGTTAGTTTTATATAAATATTTCAATGAGTCTTGGCGCAAAAAATCATGCAAAACTGAACCGGAGCACCGGAATGCATTTTTAGCCAAAAACCGTGATGGTTAGAACACGATTTTGGCTAAAATTTTGCAAAAATTGACGCGAAAAAATTTTCATTAATTTTTGGTCATAATCAATTTTGATGGAGGTTTGGATGCTTCAAGAAGACTTGGCAGCTACGGTTTTATTGCTCGAAACTCAAATGGTCAACCACTTGGTGCGTGTGCTGGGAGGATGCGCTATGTTAGTGATGCTTTCATGGCCGAGAGTCTAGCAATGGTCAGAGCCTTGCGATGGGCATATGAGATGGGTTTTAGGAAAATTATCATTGAGGGTGATGCTTTGAGCATCATTCGAAAGATTAATTCTCCAAATGCTGATTTCTCTCCCATTGGAGTCTATATTGCAGATGCTAAAGGACTGAGGATGCTCTTTCAACGTTGTTGTTTTCAACATGTTTATCGAAATAGCAACTTGGTTGCTCATGAGCTTGCTCAATATGGTTTATCATTAAGTGAAGAGGTTGTATGGGTAGAGGAGGTGCCTATTTGGCTACATAATGCTCTACAAACTGATCGTATTACTTTTTTGTATTAATGAAATTGAGCAAATTTTCTTTCAAAAATAAAATTAAAATTATAACAAAGCATGTCATTCTCTTATAAAAAGTATATCCAATTATTGAATTGCTATTAACCCCGCAGCAAAGCACTGGTCAAAGTCTAGTAAATTAATAAAGAGACATGATCAATTTGCGCAAAAAGAACTCCCTAGCTAATGCTTGGATCGGTTTTGCTCAATCGCATCGCCCTTTAGGCTACTCGGGTTCGGGCAATCTACAAAATAGATTTAACTATATATGGAAGAGAAGCAACCTCAACCCGGAAAATGGAAGAAACCTGTCGAAACATGAGTGGGCAACATATTATAGTGATCAATACCAAACTCTTTAAGCAACAATTCATTTTTCTCGCGAGCTTAAAAGCTAGATAACTTAAAAGTTCAAAGTTGTTTGTGTCCAACTTGTCAATGATTATTTAGACATCCTCTGTTTTTTTTTTTTTTTTTTTGTATTCAGTTACACATGAGTGGTGAAAAAAAAAGCTAATTTTCTTGTCTGAAACTTATCTATTCAAATTCTACCTACAATGCTTGGAATGCAGTCGTATTTTTGATGTACCATAATGTATCAATTTTTACAATTATTAGTCTTTCACAGATTGATTTCTCACTTTTGATTGGTAAAAGTGTAAAACTAACAATTCAATTAACATATTACATCTATATATATATATATAGTACTGGTTTCTTGACTCTTGAGCCGGTGCTGGAAATCTGTACTGAATATTCAACAATTCTGACTGATAGTATCAGATATACGAGATAGAGAGCTTCTCTAAGACAATCTGATATAGTAATGTAATACTAATTCTTAAAGGGAGGATATATATATATTATTATTATAAATAAAAGCAAGCAGGATTTTTCTCACTATAAGAAACAGAAAAGCTTAAGCCAGCTCTAATTCTTGCCGAAGAATCCTTCATGTATGGCCTAAAACTTGTTCCTCTTTGTTTTCTTAGCTGTGCATATAATCTTCAGATAATTAGACTCCACTCCATGCTTCTCCACTTCTGAGCAGATTTTGTTGGCTACCTGAAAGAAAGCGATGAAAAAGTGTAATTCCGAAACAAATGTAACTTAAATTTAGCTGAAAAATCAACCACCCCAAAAGACAAATTTCAAAGTCTAGCCGTTACAAACCTCAATTTCAGAAAGTTGAGTAGCATTCTCATTAAATCTCAATGTAAGGGTGTTTAAACTGCATAATTCAACAAGAAAGGCAGCTATCGTAGCGATCTTATATAAATTCAACTCAGCACCTGTTACTTCCAAATGTTCCAAATATTCGAATTTTGGCCACTGATCATGATGAGACAAAGCCTGTATATGTATTAAGAAAGAACTTCAAAAACATTTTACAAGACAAATAACATATATAGAATAGATTTATATAGAATATATATGTGTGTGAGTAAGAAAATCTTCTTACCTGAATAGTCTGGAAGCTCAGTTGTAGACTTTTGGCATATCTTATATCATTCATAAGCCTAAATAAGTCATTATGGGTGAAATTTCTATTAGGTTCAACACTGATAACGGCATCGCGCAGAGAAAGAGAGTTGTGTAAATTGATGCTACCGTTCCCAGTCCAGAAACTCAGGTTCATAGTCAAAGTGAATGTTTGAAGTTGCTCAGCTGAGATGATGTTGATATCAAAGTTGTTAAAAAATTTGCAATTAGAGATTTGCAGACCCTTGAGAGAAGGTGAATTCATGAGTTTGAAGTTGCCAAAGGCACACTTGGTAATTGATAACTTCTCAAGGGAGGAACAACTGATGATATTGAAGTTCCCATCTTGATGACGAGCACAACTAACCAATGTAAAGGCTTTAAGAGATGAACTGCTAATGTTGAGATCATAGATGCCTCTAAATTCTTCAAGATTTAAAACTTTGAGGGATTTGCAGGAGTTGCTGGACACCCATTCCCCAAATTTGAGAGAATCAACCGATACAGAAGTCAGTGACAAGGCCTCGAGTGAGGGCATCTCCAATGCCAACAAGTTGGATTCACCGCGTTGCAACTTCAACTTCAACACCTTCAATGAAGTAAACTGATCTCTACCAGCAGCCGGAAACTTGAAGGGTTTGTGATCCGCTGTTACAGGAACCGCAATATCCAGCTCTTGGACCTTATTTCTTAAAGCGTATTGAAGCCAGTTCATAAAACTTGATTTTTTAGAGTCATATCTGCAGCAGTGGCAAAACCAATGTAGACCAAGGCGCTGGATTTCTGGTGCATTGTGAAGATCTAGAGACTCGAATCCTTTAAACTTTTTACACTTTTTTTTGGCCACAGAGTCCTTTAGGAATTTCTTAAACTTTTTACACGTGGCTGTGCAGCTTTTGTCATCAAAATCTAACTTGAATAACAAGTTATGGCCAGACGAGCATATCTTCTGAAATTTTCGAGAGATAGAACTTAGCCGAACAATATCACCGTAATCAAGGAATGAGAAAACATGAAGGACGATGTCTTCGGGAAGATCACTGAATCTATGATATACGTGTGGGATTTCCATGGTATGCAAAACTTGAGAGCTCCAAAATATCAATTAAATCCTAATCGGTATCTGCAATAATCATCAAGTAAAAGACTCAAGGCACGAACCAATATTCATAAAAATTAAGATCAAGAGAAAAAAACCCAATCCTGAAATAATATGAATTCTTCTTTTTTGGTTTCTGTTATGCCAGAGATTTTGGTATATTGAATTATTGACACTAATACTAGAAGACTAACAAAAACATAAGTAAACTGGCTACCCCTAACGCCATTGAATTACTGATCATAAAAAGCAGAACAATTGCTGATGAACGAATTTTAATAAATCAAGAAAAGATGATAAGAAAGAAACGTATACTTAAAAAACAATTCTTCATAAGCAAATTAGTTACCTGGCATTATAATTAATCTTGGCGGTAGTAGGTTTCTGTCTTCTCTCACGGTAAAACGATCGAGCAGTTCGTGTGCAGTTTTCAGAGACCAGAAGGATTGAGAAACTTTGGATGTCTTACAAAAAGGCGCGCTCTTCTCGAAATCAAACTAAACCCCATGGGCCATCGATTTACGCTTAAGGTGCGCTAAGCTTTATGATTAAAAAAACGGTTTGAAAGGATTAGTATGATTTATGAGTAATGAGTAATACCAGTGATGCCATTAACTAGTTTTAGCGATTTTTGATTTTGAAACATTAATTTACTACTACAAGAAGGAGAAGGAGAAAGGGAGGGAGGGGAACCAAAAAAAAAAAGCCCGAAAGAGAGATGGGCTCCGAGAACTGGGCCATAAATGTGCAGCAGGCCGAAGTTCATACTAATTGCAATGAACCAGCCCGGGAATTTAATGAGGACCCTTAAAATTAAGAAGAAAGCACTGCGGTTCTTGGAGAGGACTCCATTAACGAGCAAATACCGAGCCGTGATCCGTTGCGGTGACACTTCTCTATTATTTTCACACTTCACAATTTTTACATTCACTTACAGATCAATAGAAAAATATTACCAAAATCAAATTAGTATTAACCAAATAAACTGAATTACCAAAATCAAATTAGTATTAACCAAATAAACTGAATTGTCGTCTCCACATTCTCCTTTTGTCTTTGGAATAATACGTTTGGGAACTCCAGGCCTTATCTCCAATGTTGAGAAAATCGGACCGGATATCGAACCGATTTTCCCACCGGTTCCCGGTTTTACCGATTCACCGACCGGTTTGATCATTTTCCTTTGATAATGATTGAACCGAATTTTCAATCGATTCACGGTTCAACCAACCGGTCCGATTTTTCAACACTGCTTATCTCCAAATGTCTTTCCTAATCAAACAGTTTGTTTATCATCAATTACATGTTTAATTACATTTGCAAACTTGGCTCAACCTTGCACAAGTCCCTTCACATGAATTGCTTATCATCCCTAAATTACTAATGAATACGTAACATACATACTTTCTGTACAACATAATTGATGAAACCGACAGTAGCATAACATTATTATTTACAACAAGACCGTAGAAAGTTGAGGTGTAAAATGTGGGAGAAGACACCCTCCTTGCCATGTCAACGGGCGTATGAAAACAAAACTCCAAAACTTCCCAATGAGGGGTATAAGTTGCCTTTCTCTTCTTCGATCATTTGATCTTCGGCTGAACATTCTCATTTCTGAATTGAGCTGGCAGCATCCAAGGAATATACGGAATCACTTTAGATTGTTCTCCATTGTTAAAGCGCAGGTGACTAACCACTGTCTTTAGCATCACTTTTAGCGTCTCCTAAACTCGAACCAGCATTTGTAGTTTTATTAGCCCGAGATGTACGTTTTCTTGGTTTCTTCAATGTTGGAACAGACTGAGTACCCAAGCTCAGTTGTTTTGCCATGTCTATAGCACACTCCTGAACTGCAACTTTTCTTGTGCTTGGTGCTGCTGCCAGCTTCAATGGTCTCTTGGGACAACTTGAGGCCATAGCTTTAGTAGGAGGACCTTTGCTCAATTTACTCCCTCCATTCTTAGATTTTGAGCGTGAAGTTCGGCCTGATGCAGATGAATCTAAGCTCAACCAGGAACTATTTGCATCATTTTTCGGACTCGTCAAACCCAGCCGCAACGAAGGTGGGCTTCCACTTTCAGGATGGCAAATACTGCCCTGTGATTTACCGCAGGTGCTTAAGTTCCGTTGCTGATCACTCCAATCTTCATCTACCGCAGATTTTCGTGTCATGGAACCTTGGGCTTCCTACAGAAAGCAATGAAGTAGGAATTAGGAACAACATGCAGACAAACTCAGAATAATACTATTTTCTTGCTTCTTGGGCAGTGAAGAAAGTTGGTACTTTCCATTTAAAAAGAATGATTGGTAAACTATGCAGTATCAAAAGCAGTGCATAAGTGCAGCTGATCATATTCAATATTGTATGCCACAGATGAGATCAGAACAAAAAGTTCAAAGAATCTTTTAAATGAAAAAATGTGATAAACTTAATGCAATCTTTCTCATATTTTAGAAGCAACAAAATAATAACAAAAGGAAAGAGAAGAAACACCTTTTCTTGCATCTCAGAAGCTTGCTCACAGTCTGAACCTTCTCCTTCAGAATCATCCATTTCCTCGCACTCAAACTCCACATGTTCTTCAACCTCTTCATCGGAGTCACTCAACTCTTCCTGTTCCATCACGATCTCTGGATGAGACTGCTCACCTGTATCGTCCATGAATCTCCCGATGGTTTTGCTTGGTACATTTGATGCAGAGACACTTGAAACAAACTTGTTGCCTGATGAATGCAAAGTGTCTTGTCTTTCTGTTGCATTTTGAGAATTTAGTAAACTAACTGATGAGTTTGTAGAAAGTGGAGTCGCATCCCTACTTGATACTGCATTCTCTTTTATTGATGAAGAACTAAGATGGATCTCTAAGTCTAGCTCGTTAGCTTTCTCACTGGGGCTTGAGGGTCTAGATCTGGTCGCAAATGGGTGGCAGTGGACCACTGACTTCATCTGGATGGTGTTGGATGGATTACAGGGTGCAGCAGCTTTGCCATCCAAACCAACAGACAGAGATGCAGCTGAGCATGTAGTAACTAGTTCAGAGTTTGCATCATCAGTTCTTTGCAGGAGTGGATGGAAGTCAATACCACATGATGCTGAAACAGATTCCTTCATCTTTGATGATTTGGTCGAACTATCAGCAGCATGGTTAGCTTGCTGGGGGTTGTAAAAGAGACTTAGGTTTAGTTGGGGTTGATTCCCAGAAAAAAAACTGAAAGAGCTAGATGCACTAGTTCCAGCATTCATTGGATAATATGGCACTTGTCCATCTTCAAGGGCCTGAAATAGCAATGGGTGCATCTGAAGATCTGTATGAATACTTTTTTCAGCTGTTATACCTTTGTCCTTGACGACCCCAGATTCTTCTAAGGGAGAATTGGTGACATTTTCTCTCATTAGATTGCTTTTGTCTCGTTTTTTGGTCAATGACTTGGCAGAATGAGGAAATGGAGAAGCCACATTTCGTATTCCAGCATCAGCAACATAATCTCGAGTTGCAGAAACCTTTGTGTATACTCCACATTGATTAGCTTTCAGAGCTGACTCCGAGATAACACGAACAGATGGAGGAAGATTCACAGGGGGCAAATCCGGTGCCAATTTTACTACATGTGGATTGTTGACTTTACGAGTTCGATTTGGTAGCAACATTATTTGCGATTTGGGAGTAGGCAATGTCATGTTAGGAACAGGATACCTTGGTTGCAATGCATTTGATGCACAAGGAAAGAAGGTGTAAGGATGCTGGGTATGGTTCAACGAATGTGGTGATCCCTGCATAGGGCTAGCTAAGGGCCGAATGACTCCCAGTACATAGCTATTTGATTGTTCTCTGACAAGACCACCATCCTCTTTTGACGTACCATTAGGAAGGTTCTTGTCTCTAGTATTTGAGTAAAGAAATCCAGTCGAAATGTGCTTTGCAGTTCCTGGCCTCCAATCAGCTAAAAATCCCTCATGAACATAGGACTCAGCTGCATTATCTATTTCATCATCTCCACTGCAGTTCTCTCCACCAGTATATTCAGCTTGATAGTCCTGCAGTCAAAGAAAGTAAGCTGAATTATCTTTGAAAAGGAACACTAGACCAAGCATCACGGATCAACTGCATATAAAACATTTACATTATATACACAATGTTTGACATATCCACCATGTTCAAAATGTAATATATAGAAATCTAAATAACAAGGGGAAACCATGGAGTAAATATGAACAAATGTTTCCGGAAAAGGTATACAAACCTCTTTATCAGATGCATGTTGCCAATTCCTCAAATCAACAGCTTTACGTTTTCGTCTTTCTGATTCATATAACCGCCGCCTCTCTTTCTGGGCTTCATCTTTTTTATATGACCTCTGAGTTCCAAGGGCTATACGCCATTGCCGGGGGAGCAAGGATGGATCCCTGTGTGGGACAATAAATTTCCAGACAGACATCCAGTCAAGTTTAAAAGCCTTGAGCCCCTGTGGATGTTTATGTAATACTTGGAATTATAAGACTGTAATCAAAGGACAATGAAACATAAAGTAGTACATAATAATGATGTGATCACCTCCTGGATGCCTTGTATCTCTTCCACAGTCAAGGGAGAGGTTTTCATTCTCCGGACTGCCTGCACAAAGTACCAAAATATTTCTTAGATATCCTCACAAACAAGAATCAAGAGGTAAGCAACCAACTGCCCGTGATGCAAGTTAGTTGCCATGATGCAACTTTTCAAGTAGAACAATCTAATAGAAGGACCTCTTACAATGTACTATACGTCTATAACCCACATTTACATCAATGTTTTTACACAATCAGTATCTTTCAGTTCTTCTAGCAATAAGTTTAGACATTCCAAAAGCCATAAGTTTTCTTAATGACTGAGCATAACAAGACGCTTTATGGAGAAGCAAACAGGTGATGCAGGTTTAGGTCTAATTTATAACCAAATATGAAAATTAGAATCTTCAATAATCATGGTGTTTAGAATCAGAAGATAAAAGGAGGAGTGTGGGAAACATGACAGATGAGAAGTATTATATTTAATCTGTACAATTTATTAAATCGAAAACAGAATGATACGTACCTTTATGGGATTTTCTGGTGCTTTTGATGAGCATCGGTTTTTTTGCCTAACAAAAATCTGAAAAAGTAATTGTGTAAAATGAGAAGGGATCTTGGTGCTTAATCACCAAAAGGATCAAATAGTGTTGCAAACAAAGATGAGGATCGAGGATAGAAATTACCTGATGCTTAGATTTACAAGGAAGGAAACGTTGCTGAATAGCTTTCCAGTCCGAATTATATTCCATTATACCCAGAGCCAGTAATCTACATAAAAATCCCAAATATAAAAAAGATGAACCTTCACAATGTTTGTCTGTTTGAATAATGAACTTTCACATGAGCTTAGACCCTAGATGAGTAATCAAGATAATCAACCAACAAGAAAACAGGAAGCATGGAACTCACTCATCCTCTGCATCGGTAAAAAGAACCCGACTTGCAACTGATGCAGGAGGTGGCTTATGTGGAAATAATGCTGGATTGAACAATGGTAAAAATCTCTGAGCTAACTTTGCAATTTCCTTAGGGACTACAGCAACAGACTGTTTTTTGGTTTTCTCGACAAGAGTAGCAGCCAATGTCTTCTTAGGTGGAGGCTGACAGACTGATGATGGTACAGTATCACTAGCACTTTCTTTTAATGTTTCATTATTAGCTTCCACCTCAGACAGAAAACAAGGAAAAGGGAACAGAGGCTCCTTCTCGTATTGAGTACCACAACTATTCTCCAATTGACGTTGTCGACTCTCCTGGACAGCTGTCATTAGAATTGTAAATTGACAAATCCATAGACAAACATAGCAAGCAAAACAGTAAACGGAAATACTAAATATTTGGTTTATAAACATTGCATACCGGAATAAACTTCTTGCATGTATCTTCCAACTAAATGAAGTGGAGCAACATCAAGAATGGATAATACTGGGCCGCTTGAAAAAGGCACCCAGGACGCGCACATCTGCCCATTATCGGTTCTTCCTCTAGGACTGGAAACAGTTTGAGCATCCAGCATCTGAGAATTTGGGGAAAAGCAGACTTCATTAGCATCAACTAGAGGTGTTTTGGAAGTGCTTTGCGTGGGGCATGAAAGGGAGACCTCATTCGGCACTGATGAAGACAAATAAGGAGGCTTGAAGCAAGCGTCGGGATATGGCTTACTATTACAGGCTAATGCTTCATCTCGTTTCTGAAGCATCTCAAAAATCAATCCCTGAATTTGAGATGCAATGTCCTGACGAGAAGGATCAAGCACAGAAAGAGAAAATATTTGAATAAGAAGTTGCACATGCTCATGTATCAAGCAATGCAATTGGCCTAGTTGATATGGAGTGAACCCATTGATGAAACCATCTACTGCTCCAGAGGGCAGACAACTTGGGTAAATCTCAGGCGACCAAGTTTTACCACTAAGAGTTGGCATGGGTGCAATTTGCCCATTAGGAAAAATTGGTAATAGGGGACGCAGTGGCCTCTTAGTCTGCTCTAAAAGCTTTCTTTCATACTGGGCAGAGGCCTTTTGCCGTCTGTTCTGCCTTGTCTCTGGCCGCCGTCCAGCTCTTTGATACTCCTCTGCTTGTGTCTTTTCTAATGTAGCATCATCATCACTCTCAAGTGCCTCTTCAAGTTCTATTTCAAAATCCGCATCATTTTCCTCGTCTTCATCATCAACATTTTCATTTTCCTGAGTTGACTGGTGATCACCATCCCCACCTTGCAAAACAGCAGCAAGAAATTTCCTGTACTCTTCTTCATCATCGACATTTTGAACATCATCTTCATCATCTGTTTCCTGAAGAAAAGCCTCAAGTTCATCGAGCGTGAAACTGGCAAGTGAATAACGAGCCCTGGTACGCCTGCAGATGGCGTCATCCTCAGCATCACCCAGATGGATTACAAGCTTCTGGGAATGTGCAAAATTACCTGTGTTTCCTACTGTACTATCTTTTACGCTGATCAACTGACTTTCCTTTTCTCTTTCAGCTTGAGAAATACATCCTAATTTTCTCTTATTATGTTTCCGGTTAACAGTATTTTGCAATTCAGGCAAGGCAGTACTCTGCATCACAATTTCCTCCTCACCATGCTCAGAATCTCCAACATCACAATTTCGCTCCCTAGTGTTATTCTTTAATGAATTGACATCTGCAGTAACACGAGCACTTGCTCTACTATCAACAACATCACCGTCTACACCCTCAATATCAGAGCTCAAACTAGAAGAAGCTTCAGGAGAAGGTGTTTCCTTCAAAAAGGGATTGAAATCCACATCTTCATCCTCATCCTCCTCCTCGCCCACTTCTTCCTCTACCTCATCCTCCACACATTCATCAGGTTTGGAGTGACAATCACTCATAATAGAAGGAGCATTTTGATGACATTGGTTGCCGAGTTCAGTTGAACGCACATTGTCACATGAAGACATTTTGCATAAAGAATCTAATGGAAATTACCAGAAGCATCCATGAAATTGAAAATCAACACACCTTATGCTACACTGAAGCACAGAGCAGAACTGCAATGAATAATAAAACATGTCATGTGCTTTTATCATCATCAACATCTATCAGAGACAGGATCATTGTTCAATATATATAATAACACCTAAACTAAAATCGATTTTGAATCAGCGCATGGAAGAACTAACAACCAAACTTAAAAGGACAGCAAATATCATTCATCAAACTAGATGATCCAGTGCCGAGAAATCAAGAAAACAAAGGGATTAGCCCATTAATTTATTTGTTGGATTGAATAATATCAAATTTGATTCCCAATTTAACCGCATTGTAGATAAATCAACAAGAACCCTAGCTCCCGAGAAAAATTAGTTAAGAAATGAGTTTAGATTATTAAAAACCCCGAAACATTAGCAGAAACATTTGAAAACGTGAAACTAAGATCAAATCGTTCAAAATAACAAAAGGAAAGGAAGAGAGTCAAGCTCGAACCTTCGAATTTGAATCAGCGGGATGAAGGAATTTGGGAATTTGGAACGCATTTGACGGAAACCTTCGCAACTCTCTGTCAAGCGAGGAGAGGAGAGGATAGTAACGGCGTCGTTTGCCTCCTATAGAAAAGATGAGGAGGAAGACATTTGTCTTTGTTGGTGATTTCTCAAAAAAACGGAACGCCGTTTGCCGTTTTGGCGCCTGCAATTTTCGTACCGACTTTTGCTTAGTAATTTTTTTCTTTTCCCAAATTAAAAGTAATTAATATTACAAGACGATTTAATTAAAAGTAATTAAAATTAAAAGTATTTTTTTCTTTTCCAATTAGATGGAAAATAATTTTTCTTTCAATTAATTGCCTCAATATATAATTTGGCCCTTAAAGAAAATTTTGACTCGAATTGAAGGGATTCACCAAAAAAGTAATTAATAACTTTCACTTGCCAGTTCACATTTTCAATAGTTAAGAGATTTAATTTTTTTTTTTTTGCAATAAAAAAGATTTAATTTAATTTAATTTAATTTAATGGAGATTTATCTGTCACTATACCTAATTAACTTTTTCTTTTACTTCAATTTTGGAAATTTTATTGTTTAAACTCTTAATTTTGAACATTTTAGACTTTTTAATTCCTTTCATACGATTGGGTTAATGGTATCATCACCCCTTAACGCGACATTGTCATGTGGTATAAAAATACAACGTTATTTAAGATATAACGGCTATTGCTTTGAAATGAATGAAACTAACATTTCATATAAAAAAACTTAGACAATTGTAGGTTGGTGCTCAAAAATTCAATATTTTTGACACGACAAAGATAAATGAATATTGATATTATTAATTTCGTACTTATCCAGTCCAGTCCTAACTACTATCAAGTTACTTTACATAAAGAAGATATTGTTTGGCTGCTATGGACGCAAATGCTAATTAATTATTATTAATAAAATAAAAAATGATCCGCAAAAACAGAGATTCTTTGGATCAATGATCATGTAAAGAGATTTGGGGCATGTATATATTTAGATAAAGATAAAATTGAGAATGATAACTTTTCACAGGGAGTAGCGCACTAAGTTGATAGACAGTATAAGTAGTAGTTTACTAGTTCGTTTTAGACAGAAAAAGCCAAACCAACAAACGGTGGAGGAACCTCAACAACTTATCAAATCCTAGCTAGGAACTAACAGTCTTTGTGTTGGAATATTTTTCATTTTCTCAGCCAACCAACTTTGAGCTATGACTTCCACACTCTAATTATTAATTATTTGGCTTAAGTACATTGTGTGTATAATATATATATATATATATATATATATATAAGTTCTAAGGGTTTAGTTTTCTTGTGAGGAAATTAATAATCATCATGGAGCAGGAGGACTCTGCTCAAAATGGGCACACGAGGCAAGACATTAGCAAAGGTTTCTTCGATCCCTTTCCTGTTTCAACTTTGCTACAACTCACATTAATTTTTCCTGTTCTTTTTTTTTTTTCTGATCATAATTAATCAGTACTCTTGTCTCCTGTACGCAGCAGAGGTAAGAATAGTTAGTGAGGAGATGTCGTCGACTAAAGTGGAATTCTCAGAGGATGAGGAGATGCTCATTGCCAGAATGTTCAACTTGGTTGGAGACAGGTTACATTACATCTTGGTTGTTCAATATTTGTCTGTTTTTTAGTGTAGTAATTTGGTTAGTTTTTGTTTACGTGCGCATGATGATGACCAGGTGGTCTCTGATTGCGGGGCGAATTCCTGGAAGAACAGCTGGGGAAATCGAGAGGTACTGGACTTCAAGACGTAGCTCGCAGTCAGGCTCCGGCCGCGCGCAACCAAAGATGAAACTCATGGGATAAAAGTATATATATGCTCTTATGATCTTGAGTTGTTATCAATTAAGAAACAACTTTATTGGCTGTGCAATTCTTATACGCTACTCTCTATAATACTGTGTAACATATATAATTGTCTAATGGCTGTGAATTGATTGTAGAATCGCATAATAACATGCAAAATCACTTGTAGTATTAATTAATTTTAAGAAACAATGTCTTAAATTTTGCCAAATTGGAAACAATTTCTTTCACCTCTATTTGGAAAGTTTTCTGTTCTTTATTAATTAACAACCCTCATTAAAGGTATTAGCAGCAAAAAAGAATAATGGCTTATTAGTCTTCTTACCCCCTTGAACTATTGTGTCAGGGATATGTTGTCCTCTAAACTTCAAGTTGGGACAAATTATCCCCATAAATTTTCAAATTTAAGACAATTATTCATAAACTTCACAAGTTTATGACATTTTACCCTTGATGAAGGGGACAAATTATCCTGAACTTAAAAAATTCAGGAAACAATTTGTCACGATTTTAGTTTAGAGACCAAATGTCCTCAGCATCCTAGTTTGGGGGTAAAAGGGGCTAATAAACCAAAGAAAAACTTATGGAAATAAAAGGGTGCATGCATGAATGATAAAATTTCATCATTTCTCATATTTGCAAAAGAGAGCTGAATTTGTGGAAGGGGCCTAAGCCCACAGCCACACAGGCCAGTCTAATTGTCTAAATGAGTCATATTATCATATGGACTAATTTGAACGCGCCCAAAATTTTATAGAAAGCCCATCCAAATTAATAAAATCCCAACAACATTACTTACTCTCTCCTTCCAGTTGTAGTCGAGATTTAGCAAGGGTTTTTCCAAGAAAAAAGAAACAGAGGTAGCAGAACAGAAAGATGGAGTTTGAGAAGAGGAAAGCATCGACGCTAGCGTTGCTGACCTCAAATGAGGCAGACAAATCACCGAAAGGGTCCTTAGACACACCCATCATCCCTCTCATCAACGCTATTAACAATCACCCTTCTTACTTCACGACCAGCTCTTGCTCAGGCCGTATCTCTATCCTTTCCCAACCCAAACCCAGCCCCACCGTCAACAACCTCACCAAAAAGAAGGCCCGTGGAGGCACGTGGCTCTTCATCACCCACGACACGGCGGATCCCGACTCTGTCATCTCCCTCCTCTTTGCTGACTCCTCCGAGTTGACTCCGCTCAGTGAGTTAGTCTTCAGATTTGAGCCTCTCATCATTGCCGTTGAGTGCAGGGAGTTGAATTCAGCTCAGAATTTGGTTTCCTTAGCTATTTCTTGCGGGTTCAGAGAGTCCGGGATTACAAGCGTCAGCAAGAGAGTGATTGTTGGGATACGGTGCTCAATACGGATGGAGGTGCCTTTGGGTGATACCCAGAAACTTATGGTGTCTAAGGATTACGTGAGGTTCCTTGTTGAAGTTGCTAATGAGAAAATGGAAGCTAATAGGAAGAGAACTGAAGGGTTTCTTAGAGCTTTTTTGAAGGGTCAAGAAGATGGAGCAATTGAGAATGGGAATGGCTCAATGTGTGGTGAGAGTGTTGATTGCAATGAAGGTCAGGATGGTCTCGAGAGGAGAAGTTTTGAAGATGCTCAAGTTGGTAAATTTTGTTCAAAATGTTCGATTTTATATGATTTTTCCATGAATATTTGAATGAAAGTTAGGAGCGCTGTGATTGGAGTGACTTTTTAATGATTTTAGTGATTAATTTTGAGCTATGTGTTATACGTGCTGCAGGGCACCATTCCTAGTCAGAAAGCAAGTTTTTCTTGTGAACCATTGGCAGGAACAGAAGGAATTCCCATCTGCAGTTTATCTATTACTCAGATGGCAAATGTTGCTGGTGAACCAATAGAGAAGCTCTTCCTTTGGGGGCATTCGGCTTGTACCTTGGATAACACAGACAAAGCTATGGTTCTTGTATTTGGTGGCTTTGGAGGCATTGGAAGACATGAAAGAAGAAATGATTCTTTTCTCCTTGATCCGCTGCATGGCACACTGAGAGAAATTAAAGTGGCGGACTGTCCATCCCCTCGCTTGGGTCACACATCTTCTTTGGTGGGAGATTGCATGTTTGTTATTGGAGGCAGGGCTGATCCTTTGAATATACTGAATGATGTATGGATTCTCAATACAATTAAGAAGGAGTGGAAGCTTGTAGAATGTACTGGCAGTCAATTTCCTCCCAGGTCATACTCTAGATATCATTATGCTTATCATTATTTGTTTTCATTTGGTTAAATATGTCATAAGAATGCATTATAAGGCATACTTTCTTGAACATGGTATCTAAGTGCATTAATGCCATTAGCTAATCTCACCTTGTTTAGTTGTTTATCTAGTTTTAGTTCGTAATGCATAATCTTTATCTATCTTGCACAGGCATCGGCATGCAGCAGCAGTGGTAGGATCTAAGATATATGTCTTTGGTGGACTTAACAATGAAGCAATCTCTTCATCCTTGTATGTGCTTGACACCAATACTATGCGATGGGAAGAGATAGTAGTCCATGGCGAATGGCCATGTGCTCGTCATTCTCACTCAATGGTGGCATATGGGTCTAAGCTATTCATGTTTGGGGGGTACAATGGAGAGAAAGCACTTGGAGACTTGTACAGTTTTGATATTCAAACATGTTCATGGAACCTAGAAAAGGTAGGAGGAAGATTCCCGCATGCTAGGTTCTCCCACTCAATGTTTGTCTATAAAAAGTATATTGGAGTAATTGGAGGTTGTCCTGTCAGACAACATCATCAAGAGTTGGCATTACTTGATATGCAGAGCCTTGTTTGGAACCATGTGATCCTCAATTCAATAGACAAAGAACTCTTTGTCCGTTGCACAGCCAATGTTGTTCATAATGATCTTGTTATGGTTGGTGGTGGAGCAGCTTGTTATGCATTTGGGACAAAGTTTAGTGAGCCAATGATAATCGACTTGCTTCCTTTATTAGCTTTAGATGATCATAGCAGTGTCCCGAAGATGGGAGAAAATCAAGTTAATAACCAAGAGGATGGTCTGACTGGATATTGCAACGGTCTAACTCAAGCTCCACAAGTTGGAAATGTTCTTGGTTCAACTCAAAGTTCTGAATCACAGAGTTCAAATCTTGGGAATCAAACAGTTGCCTCAACTTGGGTTGTACAACTTAAAAGAAATTATGCAAAATTAGGGAAGGACATACTGAAGAAGTTTGGATGGTTGGATCTTCAGAGAAAGGTTCATGCAGGAGGGGATGGTCTACATATCTCTTTCCCTGTGACAGAGAAGTTTTGTGCTATTTTCCAGGAAGACAAATTTGAAGGCTTAAGTGAGCATCATCCATCTAAACCATTTAAAGCTGATAGCGTTTTCTTGAATGAGGTGTCCTCCTCAGAAGCTTTAGATATTCTTAAGGAATGCGGTGCTACTAAGCTATCAGACGAGGCTGTTGAAGCCAGAAAAGCTTCAAAATCTCCCTTAAAAGTAATGACTGAAGCTGTCAGCTCTTTGATTAGGCATAAGGGCTTATCCGTCGAACTTTTGGAACAGCTACCAAACAGGTTTGTGTTTCATTACTTCTCTTCTTGTTGCTTCTATGTCTAGTTTTAGTTTGAGTTAGGTAAAGAGCTGCGTACTTTGCTTCAATTTTCATAACTTACTAGTGGATCCAATGTCCTACCAATGTTTTAACATCTTTGACCCAACAGGTGGGATCGACTTGGTGATATTGTTGTACTTCCAGTTTCATCCTTCAAGGATCCAGTATGGGATTCAATTGGAGAGGAGCTTTGGCCCATTATTGCCAGATCCCTTAATACTTCTCGCCTTGCTCGCCAAGTAAGCTATATGGATGAATTATAAAACTTAGCTGCTGTATGGAATGTTGATGCTTTCTTTCATTAGCTTATTCCAAAACTGTCTTTTTATGCTGATTCAGACTGATACTCCCAATAAGTTTTCATGTCTGGTTAATTTTGGACAATTTTTGTTAATATATGACTGATGGGACAAGAAGCACTGTGAAAGTTCTCACTTGAAAATTTTCATATTTAGGCAATAGTCAGTTATTGAGAATCTCTTTGGTATCATTCACCAGAAGTTCTTATATGCCACTAATGCACTCATTGCATTAATTTTGTGATTTTCAAGGGCCGAGTAGCACCAAATGGAACACGGGATAGTAGTCTGGAGATTCTTGTGGGAGATAGTGGCTGGGTTGATCATCGTGAAAATGGGATTTTATATTCTTTTGATGCTACCAAATGCATGTTCTCTTGGGGCAATCTTTCCGAAAAGATTCGAATGGCTAATTTGGACTGTGCAGATGAAGTTATTGTGGATCTGTTTGCTGGAATTGGATATTTTGTGTTGCCCTTCCTTGTTAGGTATGCTGTTTTATGATTTTTATTTTATGGTTGTTCATTTTTTTCTTGAAATGTTAAGGCTTTCATCTCCCTGTCTCTCTCTCATCACACACATACAAACACTTAAGTCAAGAGCAATCTCACTAATTGATTATTATTTTCTGTACTGTTACTGATGTTGTTTCTGAATCGTAAATGCTCATGAATCAGGGCAAAAGCAAAGTTGGTATATGCTTGTGAATGGAATCCTCATGCTATGGAGGCACTTAAACGTAATCTTCAACTCAATTCTGTATCTGATCGTTGTATTGTACTTGAAGGGGATAACAGGATTACAGCACCCAAGGTAAGGTCACATTCTTTGTTACTTGAAAATAGAAAATTATAGAAGGGGATAATTGGAATAAAACTAACATTGCCATGGAAACCTGCTACAGGGAGTTGCAGATCGAGTTTGTCTTGGTCTTCTTCCATCTAGTGAGGGTAGCTGGGTTACTGCCGTAAGGGCATTAAGGTGCTTAAACTGTCTTTAAGTCGGTCCATTCTTCTCTACTTATATCCATCTCCCCCTCTGTCTCTGTCTCTTACCTTGGTATGGTGCAATCATATTATTGATAGTACTAAAAATGCAGGAGTGAGGGTGGAATATTGCATGTGCATGGGAATGTGAAGGACACAGAGGAGGAATCCTGGACTAAACATGTTTCAAAATCGATATACGAAATTGCTAGATCAGAAGGTATGATTTCCCAGACCGGTGCCATGTACTTGTGGATGTTGCTATTATGTATTCATGTTTATCAAAGAATTACCAGTTAGTATTATCCAAGATCATAGCACTTGGCTCAGTGATTGGTGTCTAAGACCATTTGATTTGAATCCCTTGAACTGATAATTGGTGGTGGTTGCATTGCAGGTCATAGATGGGAAGTGAGCGTAGATCATGTGGAGAGAGTTAAATGGTATGCCCCACATATCCGCCATCTTGTTGCTGATGTTAGATGCAAACTGATTCAGGATTGAGACTTTTTCCTATAACAAGTTACAAATGGAGTGTCGTCCCTTAACAATACTTATGTTTATACGGTACGGACATGTTAAATTCTTATTTTTCTTGTTTCATTATGTTAATTGATAAATTTTTATTTAAAAAATAAAGTTTTCCTATATTACTGAGTTTTATTTTTTATTTTTTTAAATCTTAGTATCTTACTGAGAACATTTTTTTAATGGAATCGAAGCTAATTGTAGGAGACTAGGAGTATGTCATATGTCAAGATCACGTGACACGGTGAGAGAGAGTATGATGACTCATCACTTGTGGGGTCCACTTTTATCCATACACGCTACTATAGTACTTTATTAAAGATTTAAAAGTGTCGGTGGCCAAGCTGTGGCTTGGCTCCAAGCCTTCAACCCTCTCGGCTCTCCTAATTTCTCACATTTGCCCCTTACATAACAAACGGGATAAACGGGTTACACAAGGGTATATTGGGCAAAGTAGAAGGCCCCGGTGAGTTATTATTTAATATAAGTCCAAGCTAGATCTTTGGGCTATGGTTTTCGTAGGATTTATTTATTTACTTAATTAAATTATATTAAGTTAAATAATTCTAGAGCCATTCAATCAAGTACCAATTTTTCAAGATCAATAATTTCCCTATAAACAATTTGACATAGCATTTGCTTTCATTATCATTATTTAGTACAATAATAATTGCATTTCAATAATCCAAAGCTGAAAGAAAAGTTGAGAAGTTAAGTGCAGTATCATTTGTAAGTTTCTTATTATAAAGAAAATCTGAACCTCTTGTTCAAAATTAAAGAGTATTCTCATAAGAAAAGGCAAATGCCTCTTAGTGGACAATTTATGCTTTAATGCTTTAATAATCCAAAAGGATCTTAATTTGTTTTTTTGTTATTTTGGTCCATTTTCCCTCATAGTCGTGGCTGCTTCCAACCTTCAAATTAACTTTATAAACGTACAAACCCCACTTGAAAGTGAAAGGTTATCATCACTTTTTCTTTTGCTATATATATATATTCCTAAGTTAACATTCGTAAAAGCATAAAAGCATTCCACACTGTTTAAGTTAACGGATGTAAAGAGGAAACACAGAAAAACAGTTCAAAATTTTGATCTAATCCAAAAGCATTCTTATGGACCACACCTACAGGCTACAGTCACTAAGAATCCATTTTTCTGTTTTCTGTACTTTAGTACTGTTTTGTCTTTCAACTTATTCATTTATGTCTTTGCTTTCTAAAAGGTAAGAAACCAAGAAGTTTGTATTACCAAATTTATAATTTAAATGTTGATAAATTGGTCATTTTAGCATTTTGTAAGGGAAAATGTTCAAGAGGCATGTGCAAGCCAAATGTTGGTTTATAAATGAATTTATATTTCCAAGTCAATTCTCATGAATTAAAAATTTACAAAATCTACTACACATTTCAGTGAATATTTTGCTGAAACCAAGCCTTCTTACATCGAGATCCTGCATTGCAATTTATTTCTATATATAATACTAGAATATAATATAATATAGTACTACTCGATACTTTTGGACCACGCTACAAGAGTCAAATTAATTACCTATATGTATATTTTTTAGCTTCTTTATTATCTATAGTTTTTTACTACTACTTGGTATGGTGAGAGTTACAAATAAATGAAAAACAAAAGCTTCATGAAACGTAACTGCAAAAGCATTTGGCCATTTTTCTGTTGATAACTACAGTTGTTACCAACTTTGTACACAATTCAAAGATTAAAAAAAAAAAAAGAGTGAGAGACTATTCTTTCAGCACTAAATGCCGGTATTAATTACAAGTGTTAAAAGGAAAAGTTAAAAATGCTTCCAACTAGGATTATTTTATTACCAAATTAGTCCCTCTCTGAATTTTATTTAAGAAGCAGCTTACTACTAAAGTATGAAAACCAGTAGGTCAGTGACCTTTGAGTGAGGAAATAATGGGTGCCAAAGTTGTCTTCTTCTTTGCTTTGCTCTGTTTTGCAGCTGTGTCTGCATTTCAGGATGAGGAAGACCAAGGCCTTGTTATGAACTTTTACAAGGATTCATGTCCTCAGGCTGAAGAAATTATCAGAGAGCAAGTTAGGCTTCTTTACAAGCGCCACAAGAACACTGCATTTTCTTGGCTCAGAAACATTTTCCACGATTGTGGTGTTCAGGTACTATATATATACTTTCCAGTTTTCATTTTAGTGTTATTTTACCGTATTCTTGTTCTTGATTAATGTTGCAACAACTAATTAATTACATATATGGATATGTGTTTGTTTTATTGACTAGTCATGTGATGCTTCACTGCTGCTGGACTCGACCAGAAGGACCTTGTCTGAGAAGGAAACAGACAGGAGCTTTGGCCTTAGGAATTTCAGATACATTGAAGACATCAAAGAAGCTGTCGAAAGGGAGTGTCCTGGAGTTGTTTCTTGCGCTGATATCCTTGTGCTCTCTGCAAGAGAAGGAATTGTTTCGGTAATTTTCCTTTAATTTTTCACTTTCCTTATGTTTTTCCCATTTTTCTGACCCAAAATCAGTACAATTCATCGTTTTAACCATAAAAAGTAGTGAATTTACTTGTTTCTTTCAGTTGGGAGGCCCTTACATCCCTCTAAAAACTGGAAGAAGAGATGGCAGAAAAAGCAGAGCAGATGTTCTAGAAGAGTATCTTCCAGACCACAATGAGTCCATGTCTGTCGTCCTTGACAGATTTGCTGCAATCGGAATCGACACCCCTGGAGTCGTTGCCCTGCTAGGTATAATTATTAGACCTTTTCTTTATCTTTAACCATTAAATTATCTTCCTTGTGGATTAAGTTAAGTTTCTTACATTTTGGTTTGATAATATTGTGTCAAAAACAGGATCTCACAGTGTCGGTCGAACCCACTGTGTCAAACTGGTGCACCGTTTGTACCCAGAGATCGACCCTGCACTCAACCCTGACCATGTTCCACACATGCTCCACAAATGCCCTGACCAAATTCCAGACCCCAAGGCGGTCCAATATGTGAGAAACGACCGTGGCACGCCCATGATTCTTGATAACAATTACTACAGAAACATATTGGACAACAAGGGTTTGTTGATTGTGGATCACCAGCTTGCTTATGACAAGAGGACTAGGCCTTATGTGAAGAAAATGGCCAAGAGCCAAGACTATTTCTTCAAGGAGTTTTCCAGGGCCATCACTAAACTTTCTGAGAACAATCCTCTTACTGGTAACAAGGGTGAAATCAGGAGACGATGCAATGTTGCCAACAAGCTTCACTAGAATGCTATAATGTGAGTGGCAGAATAAAAATGGTTGTTTGGATCTAGTCTTGAGACAACTTTGTTAATATGCAGTAGTGACCAGTTATATCTGGTGATATGATGACTTTGCTCATCAAATTCCCCTGTTTTCTTTAGCATATAGCTAGGTTTCTCTTCTCTTGTTTGCCCAGGTTGATGAATGATGATGGTCCTGGCTGGTGGTTGGATGTTAGGATGTATGTATGTATGTATGTATGGATGGATGGATGGATGGTGTTGATGTTGTTTGATGATGCATGGATTTCAATGATTTAATTTAGTACTATTGATGATTCATGCATGAACCTTCTCTTTCATGATGTCATGGTGATGAGTTGGATGCATATATTGATGAAAAATACCCCATCCCCAAAGCAAAAAGAAAAGAAAAAAAGTTGTGTAAAGAGACTCTGAGCCCATGTGTCCACCAAGTGACAGTAGCAACAAGAAACAAACAATATATATATCCAACACTTGGATATTAAACAGATTGAATCTTGGATATGTAAAAGAAAGATTTAAATACCAAAGATAAAAAAGATTCCGTATGTTACAAATGTATATGTATAAGCTGCATTGAAAATTAACCTCTTGGCAGGTGGCGACCAATGTATATAATTGCAGTGCAGAGTGCAGACAGAGATAAATGAAGAAGGAAGATGTGGGCCTGAGTCTCACTCCATATGAATGAATGAATGATATAAATTATAGAGTAGCAATTATCAAAGTTGGGGGCAACCGCTCCAAGTATGAAGCAACATTGATGGTGATGGCCATCATATCATTCATTTAACTTATTCATCTTGTCTATATTTTATAAAGATTTAAAGCAAGGATCATGATCTGTAATAAGTTATTAACAACTTGACTAACATTAATTAACAGTTGTTGGGATTGGTTAAAATGGTAAAGACTTGAATTTGCGACGAAGGCATTTGGATTTAAGTCTCCAGAGACTCATAATCTACACCTCCCTCTAATCTTTAAAATTAAGATCTCAGTGGGTTCAATGTACATATTGGGCAGTGGCACTGATAAAAAAATAAATAAATGTACATATTGGGCTGGGTTGGCCTAGTTCTCTTATATTATCCTGTTATTAACTAATGGGTCCTCATTTTGAATAAGACCCAACCTATCAAAGTGGTAGAGTTCAGACCCAATTCCAACTGTTCTGTCTTCCGTAATCCATATGAATATGAATAATACTTCGAGGGTTTTGCTTAATTTAGGGGAGAAGAAGTTAATTAGATTTTGCCGGCAATCAGAAATTTCTTTTCAGGTATGTCAAACTATTGTTTTGATCGATTTATATGCATATATTTTTTATACTAAAGTAAGTGACTTTGCTTATGTTACAGAATGGCGGATCATGTTTTACCAATCACAATCAGCGAGTTTCCATCGTTTCTGGGATGCATTGGTTCGTAAATCGTATCTCATCTTTCAAGTTTATAAGAATTAGTGAATTATTACGTATTAATTCTTTTCTTTTTCGAAATATCTCTAATTTTACATGTTTTTATACATATCTATTAACATTAATTATTGTTTTTACTAGCTAGTATTGGTTCCTATGTTATTGCGGGGTGGAAACCGTGGGAAGGTTTTGGACAGTATAGCAGGCAAAAGTAAGTTTTATTGATCTTCTCTTGATAATTATTTGATCATTGTTATGCTGGATTTCTTTATACCATACCGATTTTGCCAAGCTACTTAGGTTTGAGCACAGTTTCTACGTCCTCGTCAAGGGTGAAACCTATCTCATTATTTTTTTAAACTTAATTCCCTTTTTGCCCCTATAAACTTGTATGATTTTAACATTGGACATTTTGCCCATTGAATTTGCAATTTGAAACCATTTTAATTAGTCTCTCTCAAACAACATTGCTGATGTGGCATTGTCACGTGGTATTTTTGGTCTGACGTGGCACTGCCACTTGAGAGAGAAACTAACATATTCTCATATTACAAATTTAAAGGGTAAAAAATCCCAAATTAAAGTCTAAGAGGGCAACACGTCAATTTTAGACAAGTTTTAAGGAAATAAAAGGGACATTAGTCAATCTTTTTTTTAACTGGACAGGATTTGGAGGTGGGGGTGGAGGCTTTTTTCGAGTGAGATGACATTTTTCAAGAAAGGGACAAGGGGCAAAGAAGGTGGTAAACATGCTTCATTATTTTGTTAATATATCCCCATGGAAATTAAATTATTGAATTGTATTAGCAGAGAAGAATAATTGTGACTAAACATTTTATATATAGGTGTAGGTATAGTATATATTGTGGAAGAATACCGGGGGGAATCAGAGTCATTATCAAACAAGAATGGGGAGATTCATGAGTCTGAATCGCGCTCCGGTATGGCTTCTGTTGTTCCTGCAAGAGTACCAGCTGAGCATAAACTTGCTCTGCTAAAGCAAGAGCCTGATTACATCCTTCAATCAGCGGTTGAACTTGTTGTGGAGGTAAAGTTGCGGTATAAAGTGGTCAAAGTAGATGTGAAAGATGCGCGGAAGCAGTCTGCTTCTCCTCCTCCTCCTCCCCGAGCTGATGAATATGAGCAGACCCGGAGGTATTCTCCTCCTCCTCCTCCTGACGTTGATCCCCCAGCTGATGAATATGAGCGGATCCGTCCTCCTCCTCCTAATCCCCGAGCTGATGAATATGAGCGGATTCGGAGGCATGGGGCGCAGGTATACACTCGCCCCACCAAAGTAGCTAATATTGAAAAATTCATCCGAGGCATAGTACCAAAAAAATCCTCCCTAGAATTGGCTATAATACCATGTAGATCCTCCCTAGAAGGAAACCCAATATGAAATGACTAGAAGATCATGGATCTAGTCTATGTCTATCATATGCTTATTTTTATGATCTTTGCAGATTGGTAACTTTTTTTTTATCTCAAGGCTCATGAAAATGCATTATATCACGGAATTTTTTAAATCAGAGCTTTCCTTCTCTTGTGATTGGTATACTTACAAGAATTATTGCATATGCATATTAAACAGATTGAATCTTGGATATGTAAAAGAAAGATTTAAATACCAAAGATAAAAAGATTACATATGTTACAAATGTATTTATGTGTATATAAGCTGCATTGAAAATTAACCTTTTGGTAGGTGGCAACCTTAAATATAATTGCAGTGCAGAGTATGAGTGAAGAAAAAAAGATGTGGGCCTGAGTCTCACTCCATGAATGATAAATAAATTATAGAGTAGCAATTATCAAAGTTGAGGGCAACCGCTCCCAGTATGAAGCAACATTGATGGCGATGGCCATCATATCATTTAACTTATTCATCTTGTCTATATTATAAAGATTTAAAGCAAGGATTATCTGTAATAAGTTATTGACAACTTGAGTAACGACATTAATTAATTAAGATCTGTAAAATGGGGATGGTCAAAGTGGTAAATGCTTGGATTTATGAATATGATGGAAGGCATCTTTTTTTTTTTTTTTTTGTTGAAAAAAGGCATCCAAATTCCAAATTCAACTCCTATTAGTAGGCTACAATGTAAGTCCGAAAAATCCCCGATCAAAATCTAATGGGTCCGATTTGGATAATCTACCCTCTTCCTAGACTTTGAAAAATAAATAAAAAATTAAGATCTCGGTGGGTTCAATATACATATTGGCTGGGTTGGCCCAATTCTCTTATATTATCCTGTTAATATATTAACTAATGGGTCCTCTCCTCATTTGGAACCAGACTCAAGCCTCAACCTATCAAAGTGGTCGAGTTCAGACCCAATTCCAACTGTAAAAGGTTAAATTAGTTTCTTTCACTGTCAACCGATTTCCGTACAATTTTGTATGAATACACTTTGAGGATTTTGCTTAGAGGAGAGAAGTTAGGTTTCGCCACCAATCAGAAATTTCTTTTCAGGTGATGTATTAATTCTTTTTCTTTTCGAATTATCTCTAATTTTACATGTTTATGCATATCAGCATATATTTTAGCATTATTAACTAGCACCGCGTCCAAAAAGATAAGGGGAGAGAATACCATGAAGGATAAAAACTTAATAAGCTTGTACTCATAGAATTCTAGCATGTACAATTTCTAAAGTCATATAAGCCTTCTGGCCGAAAAAAAAAAGTCATATAAGCAAAATGTTATTCTAAAAATAAAAGCAACTCCAGTCAAATCAACAACCGAATGCTGAAGAAATAGGCAGCCTTCTTCCACCAGGATGAGAGAGGCAAGAAGGTTGAATTGCTCAACCGCCAAATGCATTTAGTGACCATACTTTTGGAACTCCCACTCACTATTATCTGCAGAAGCAACAAAATGAAACAAAGAATGCATTAATACCTATGCAGATAGAAAAATGAGGCAGGAAACTATCCAAGCAAGAAAAGCAGTAACATTTACATACCCAATGGACACACTTGACGAGTCTTGAGCCATCGGCTGATGCAGTGGAAGTGAAATGCATGGTTGCACACTCCTGCATACACAAAAGGAAATCATACATTAATCAAGCAGGTTGAAGCTATATCAAAAATGAAGAAAATTACTGCGAAAATAACAAGTAGTGAGCAAAGCAGTTTGGCCAAGTTATATACCAATCACAGCAAAAGCAATTGATAAAACGTTCCTACCCCATACTACTTGGCCCAGCACATAAGTGAAACACTCAGATAGCTTAAGGATAGTATAGAGTATTCTAAAACTGTACTAAAATTCAGAAACATCAAATGCAATCAACTTAACCAAACTGCCCCCCATAAATTAAGCAGTTACATAGATTTGGCCATAGCAAAACCCTACATAACTATGTAGCTGGATGCCACAAGATGTAATTTATCAGAGGTATAGAACCAGAAAGAAAAAGATTGATAGCACTGATCAGTTGCCATCCCACTGTCTCGATCAATCTCTCTAGTTCTTCAGCTGTTAACTCAGTTGATTCATCACCATTACCATAATAAAAGAGGTAGGTTTTTGTATTGTTCTAAAAAAGACTTAAAAAACATCAGACAAGAACACTCACTTCACTGCTTCAAGAAATCTAACTACAAGCTCAAATTTGAGTTCTAAGTACCAACCATTGGGTTTGGTACAAATTACAGTGAAACTAACCGACCTAGCACTGCTCATATACAAATAAACAAGTGCTAATAGCTGATTTAAGAAAATTTCTTCAGTAATCTCAGTAGAATTTATAATTTATAAGAATTCCAAACTCAAAACCATGTGATGCCATTCTGAAGAACTAATCTCAATTCTCAACACTAAATCATGCTTTAGCACACAATATAATAAGCAAATTGTAAGGTTTAAGAGTACGAAAAGGAAAACGTACCCCAAGCAACAGTGCATTCCTCACTGGTGGCGCTGGCTTGGTTGGCTTGGCACTCGATGCCTAATAACAAAATTAAAGTAAGGAATCAGACTTAATAAACCAAAAAAAAAACACCAACGAAGAAGATAATTGAAAAAATAAAATAAAGACAGAGACTTACAGAGGTCCATGATGTGATTCCTGCAAATCGCACAATTATCGACGACAATATCTGCATCAATCAAGGAAATAAGGAATTAAAGAACAGTTAATTTGAAAGGATAGTCAATTATACAGAGCAACAAGATAAGATTAAAAAAGAAAAATTAGGGTTAAGAGCTTCGTACCCCAGGCCCAAAGGGCAACGGCACTCCACTTTTTGATCTCGAATCGCTTGGGCTTCTTGGTGGAGGAGGAAGGGGCGGCGCTGCTGGAAGCCTCACCGGCGGGAACCATAGGGACATCGGAGTCAAGAGTCGCCATGGTTTCGATCGGACCGTAAGAAAAGAAGTTTCTTTAGGTTTTTTCTTTTGGGGAAGAGGAGGTAGACGCAGTAGGAGAAACGACAACGAGAAAAAACAAACAACGCAAACCCTGCTTTTCTATTTTTATTACGTTACTAATATTGTTTTACCTTTCAAGTAAATAATAAATTTGCGATTTTGATTGTATTTATTTATATATAGGTGCAAGATTAAGTCCTAAATTCCTAATCCTCCTAAGATATGGAGTAATTTAAAATAAATATCCTTTGTCCTAAATCCTAATCCTCTTAAGATATGGAGTAATATATAAAATAAAAATCCTTTACTAGTTAGGACTTTACTATATATTTTTATAATTACAATTTTGTATATATATTTTTGGCACCAAACAATTTATATAGTGTAGTCTTATAATTGAAATTCTCGTCAGTTGGTGTCATGGCAATTCAAGCGAAGGAGCGAATTGAGTTAACGGAGACGGAGAAGAAGGTTTTCGATAGGCTTTTGAGCACCGTTCGGCACTTCAATCTCCAGACTCAGCCTCGAGTTGCCGGTGGATGGGTCCGCGATAAGCTTATTGGAAAAGAATGCCATGACATTGATATTGCACTTGATAATATGTTGGGCAGCGAATTTGTTGCAAAGGTTAAGGAATACTTGTCATTTGTTGGGGAAGAGGAAGACGCAAAGGGGATTGGTGTGATTGTGATTCAGAGCAATCCTAAGCAATCTAAGCACTTAGAAACAGCAACAATGCGGCTGTTTGGTTTATCGATTGATTTTGTCAACTTAAGGTCTGAAGATTATAGTAAAAATAGCCGCATCCCTACTGCAATCAGATTTGGGACTGCTGAGCAGGATGCATTTAGAAGGGATTTAACGATTAATAGCTTGTTTTACAATATTAATTCCAACTTAGTTGAAGATTTCACTAACAGAGGGATTCAGGATCTGAAATTTGGAAGGATAGTGACTCCATTACCCGATCCCAAGGCTACTTTAGGGATGATCCTCTACGTGTTCTTAGAGCTATCCGTTTTGGTGCAAGATTTGATTTCATATTAGATGAAGAATTAAAAAAAGCTGCTGCTGATGATGATGTGAAAAAAGATCTTGTAAATAAAATTAGCAGAGAGCGAATTGGGACAGAAATTGATCTTATGATCTCTGGGAATCAACCTGTTAAAGCAATTGAGTACATTTGTGATTTGACATTGTTTTGGGATGTCTTCAAGTTCAATATTAATCTCCCTCTGAATGTTGACCCTAGGCTTTGTGCTGCTTATTTGGATGCTACATGGAGACTTATTAATGGAGGCTGCTGCTTTGAATTTGATGATGATGAGCCGAGAAGACTGGCTTTGTATTCTGCTTTATTTCTTCCATTGCGCAATGCCACATACAAGGATCGAAAAGGTAGAAACATTCCTGCTGTCAATTACATTCTCAGGGATTCTCTTAAACGAAAAGCGTGTGATGCTGATACAGTTATAAACATCCACAAGTCACTTGAGAAATTCTTATCCTTGATTCCTTCCCTATTGTCAATTGAGGGAAGAGATCAAGTTGTTGATACTTCAAAACTGCGGGTACTGACAGGGCTTTTGCTCAGGGAAATTAAAGATTTTTGGCGAGTTGCTTTGTTGATGTCTACATTGCTATATGATCCCACTGATGATGATATTACAAACAGGCACTTCCTCCAGCTGGATAAGAGAAAAGACCTGTTTGTGTCAGTTGAGAATGCTGTTGTTAAATTAGGGCTTGACAACGTTTGGGATTAAAACAATTGGTTAATGGCAAGGATATCATCAACATTTTGCAGCTTAAAGCTGGAGGCCCACTTGTTAGTGAATGGCAACAAAAGGCTCTCCTGTGGCAACTCGCACATCCTTCTGGGACTGCACAACAATGTCTTGATTGGATGAGGCCAGCCGGAAACACATTCGATCCAAACGTGTAAAGATATAAGAGGCTGATGTTGTTTCTGAATTGTGATCTTGTTGGGCAGAATGTTCATCAAATTATGATCTTTGTAGATTGGTAACTTATTCATCAAATAAAAGCTATATTGGATTTGGCTGGACTATCTGAAACTTACCTCTCTATTATAATCTAAGCATGATGTGTAGAAAAGGCTCATGAAATTGCATTATATCACAGCATTTTAAACCAGCTTTCATATTCTTCTGATTGATACTTACAAGAATTATTGCATATATGCATATTCGGACATACTGCTTTTAACAGCAGCTAATGTGCCTATTTTGGTTCCTCCATATTGCTTGAACTGCTATCTGAGTCACTATCAGCTGACACATCCTTCCCATTCCCTTCTATTACCTTGGTAATGAAAGAACTTGAGGAATAGTGATTGTAATAAGGCTGTGGATGGATGGACATGTAATTTGAATTGGTCGGAAAAGATCGATAGCCATATGTAGTTGGATAAGGGCCAGGAGGGAAGACATTTGGTGGAGGTGGCCAATATACCATTGGCATGAAAGCATTTGCTGGTTGTGGTGGAAACAAGTGATATTGGAGTTGACCATGGTAGGAGACATTATTATTACCAACACTCTTCACCATTGCGTTTGAGAGTTTTGCAGTGTCGGCTGGAGTCTGCAATGGTTTTTTGGACTGAACCGCTGCCATTGCATGAGTCTGTATTGAGGTGTAGCCCATCAGTCCAAATTGTGTAGCATTTCTTGAGCCTGAAGGTGTTGATTGTTCAACTGAGGCATTTGGTGAGTTTTGAGACTTGGTGCTGAAGTTTGTCCGCTTTTTTCCCTTGGATTTTGTTGAGGGAGTCTTACCCCTTAATTTCTGAAAACTGGGATTAGCCTGTTAAAAAGAGCAAGAAAATCATATCAGAAACTATCATTTAATGGAAAATAGAACTTCTAAAGGATTCAACACCAGGGGAGATCAAAATCTTACAGGGTTGAAAGCTATTGCATGTGAATGAAACAACTCTTCCCCTTCAGCATCCTCATCTGTCCTGTAAAACAAAGTGCAAGTTAAAGATGAAAGTTAAAGATAAAGCTGTTAATTGTAAAAACCAGATTAATTGCAAATAGGTGAGACATCATGATGTACCAAAGTGCAAAGTCTGCAGAAATCCTTACCTATAATATTTTTGCAGCAAATCTAGGTTCCTGTATTTTGTTTCCCTTTGAACAAAGTTATCAGGAAAACCTGCCATGAAAAGAAGTGTGATGCCCAAAGCCTTGAAGAAGAAGCTCCCACTGCGAACATGGACTAGCATTGCCATTTGGCACATAAGAGGTCCAAAAGACTTGAGTTTATTTCTTCCCATTCGTTGCCTGACATATCTGGAAAATTTGAGCCCACATATATTTCTACATTAGGCTGATGATGAGGTACAAAACCAAAAGTGTTAGCAAATCAATAATTAAAGCTGTACTTACTCATTTTGAGGAAGATTTCTTGTCCTTCCACCATACTTGATGCACAAAAATAGGCATGATGGACAGCTAGGATCAGAAGGACGCATAGCCTTCTCTTCCTCAAGTATTTGAACAGGACAAAGTGTTGGATTCTGTCGATTTGGATAGAAAACCTTTTTCTGAACGCCAGGGTTCTCATACAAGACATGTTCCTGAAATAAATTCATTCTTGTTCCTCAAATTTGAATGAATGGAAAGATCAAAGGCAATAATGATCACTTAAATCTGTTCTACATCCAAATATTTAAGACAATCAAAGCATCAAAGCACCATTATCATTATGGAAAAAACAGTTTTTGCATGAAGTAAACTATATTTGTAGCAGACCAAGCAGAAGACAGTTAATTGATATTATAAAATTAGGTCACTTACCCCTGGATTCTTTGGAGACACATACGGGTCCCCCTTCCTTAAAATGCTGAAGTGGTTGAAGTCTAACTCATACATATCTTCACATCCATGCCTTATGCCAAGGGAAGCAAAAACAATGATCTTCCTTAAGGTATGTGACTGAGCATTTTTCAATAACAGGGCATCTGTTTCAAGCATCTTCTTAATTTCTTTGGGACAGAAAGGGACTTTTTGAGGTTTCTTATTCAATGATGTGTTTCCAGATACCATAGTTGGTATATCTGATGGAAACTTGTGTCCTCCTTTCTTTTCTGTCTCCTTAGTGTCATACTTCAGATTGCTTCTGTCAAAAGCTACTTGTATATCCTGTAGCGAGTAATCCCTTTCTGTGTTATCTTTTATCAACTGACTAGTGTTTTTAAGTGTCGGCTTACTCAGATCAAGGGAACAACTATGCAGACATGATATATGCATTCCAGGGCCAATGTCATCCTCACGAGGTTGTTCTTCACAGGAACTTCTTGGATTCTCTTCGATTTCCCTATCTTTATAACCGGAATTAGGATCATCCTCTTCATAAGATTCATCATCATCATCGCTGTCATCTGTATCCTCACGATCTGCATTTAGGTCACTGTCTTTTAATTTATCAAAATGTGAAAAAACTGTCTCATCTATGCTCATCCAGTTAACTAAGTGGCCTTCTTGGTTTCTATCTATAGGATGCATGTCATGTGTGTCATTCTCTGCCTTAGAGGCCATTTCAGTTTTGGTACTATTTTCATCTTCACTTCTATGATTACTTAATTCTATCTTCTGTCTTTTGAAGCTTCTTTCCGTGTTATCAATACAGCTGACCTGTGAGAGAACATAAGAGACCCCTTAAGCAATTACAGTTAACAAGTTAAATGACTTTAAAAAACATGTACAATATAAATGTCACAGAAGCTATCCTACATACATCCTGTTTCTGAAATGTAAATTTGTTACTGAAAAGTGATGCCTATTACTGATATCAAAATCACTTGATTGTAATTGTACTATGTAATGGTAATAGGAGAATAAAAGCAGACTGAACAAAACATTAAATTTGAAGTTGGAAGACATAGGCATACTTGTTCATTTGTTTGGACAGAATCCTTGTTGTCCCTTTCTTGTAACTGTGCTTCAAGTGATGATATTCTCTCCAGAAGCTCTGCATTTTTCTCTCTCTCTCTTTGTAATTCAGCTGCAATCTTTGCAATGACATTCACACTCTCTCCCTTCATCTCTGGCTCTATCGCACACAATGCAGGAGCATTGACCAAGCTTGCGCACGATTGAAGTTCCACCATTGGAAAATACGAAAATCTTTCCCTCAAAATAAATAGTCTAAAGCTTTGAACCACCAAATATCACAAAAACAATCTTTCAGGAAAAACCCCAGCTCAAAGAACTAAGTAGCAATATTTTGTTAGACCCAGATGCAAATTAAACTCGAGTATCCATGAAGTAAAACAATGAGTCAAAAGGGTTGTTTAAAAAACAAAACTTGATTGCTTTAGTTTACTGTTGGCGTTAAGATATCTCAAGTCAACATGGGTCATGGAGAAAGAGAGAAATGAGGGTAAACAAGAAGTGAAAAACAAAGTCAAAAACTGTCAAAGTTTAAGCAACTTGTTTACTTCTAAACAAGGAAAATAGGGCTTAAGAACTATGAAGAAGAAGGCATAGACAGAGGGAGAGAGTTTACTTAGATGATAAAAAAAGATGAGTGTTTTTGGAGTTTGGTGTTCGTTTCAGTTTTGTAAAAGAAAAAGAGAACAGCGAGCAATGAGGCATGCAACCCCACGTGCGTCTCTCTCTATCTCCACTTTCTTTCCTTTTTCTCTTTTCTTATTCTCAGACTCTAAAAAAAGATCAGAAATAATCTCAGAAAGAAAAAAACAAAATTTTTGGCATTTATCTTTCAATCTTAAGATATGTAAAGTGCCCAAATTCATTAGATTATCATTTGTTTGTTCTTGTGACAGCAAATTTCGATTTAACAAAAGTAGCAATGTCTTGTTATATAGTGGTGAGGCTGTGGCGCTGTTCCCCCATTTTTAAGCATCCGAGGCACTGGCTAAGTTATCTAACCATAAATAACAAAACAAAAACTAGAAAGGCAAATTAGGCACAGCTAAAATATAAGAAGAATTTATTTTCAAAAAAAAAATTATAAGAAGAATTTGCCCATTTCCAAATAAGATAGGACACAGATCAAAATGTAGTGGGAGAACGTCAATGGCTACCCTTTTATCTGACCCATATTACAAATATATGATAAGATCTGCAACTTATGTTCCTGGTTTATGTATATCAAAAATCTAACCATAGATCACCTGTCTCCCATTTGTTATATTCCAACTTCTATGTCATTTGACATTTTAAGGAATTTGAGAAAGTGGAATGAATTTGCTTTAAACATGCATAAAACTCAATATGGGTTACAAAGCTGGAATGAAATTGATTCCAAAATGCTTGAAGAACTCATCCATATTCATCTAAACTTCAAATTTGCTTATCAGAACCATGTTAATCTTCCATATAAAAGCACTCCTTTCAATGAATTGATTAATGTGGTCACTTGGTTGAACTGGTGAAGGCTTATTTGGAGGTCATGATTAAAAAAAGTTAACCCCAATTATCAATACATAAATGCAAAATGACTGACCAAGGGGTTATTATGGTTATGATTATTACTGAAATAAAAAGATGGAAATTTGCTGTCTGTCTTGACTAGGGAGCAGCAGCACTTCCTTTTCCTAGGTAGTATAAAGAAAATGTGTGCACACGTGCAATGTAATTTGCTTAATGGGGTACAATTACAATATAGAAAACAACCTCACGTGGAAAGGTAACTTAGGCGGTTGTCTCTAATGCAGTTTTTCTCAGGGGAATATGAAGCTTAAACCTTGGATACCATCCTTCTAATTTTAAACTAAACCCCCCCACCCTTATAACCACATCCTCACCCTTTAAACAAATGCTTCCACAAAACCTGATTATATTAAAAAGTTCATGAGAGACGAATCAGCCCTTGCCTGTTACTACACAAAACACACTGTCATAGGGGCAAGATAGTACTTTTAGCCAAAGGGGTTGCCACAGGACAGCATAAAATAAGAATTTTACTATATTCTTCTTAGGGTTCTGTGGAAAATGTGCTGGTGAAGAAGAAAAGGAGTTCTATAATAATGAGTACATACACACCCTTGATTCCCTGGCTTTCTGGTTAATATGTGTAAAATATTAACAGCCTTTAAGCTAAATAATTGCAAGTGGAGGGTTAATGTAAGATGCAATTTGTTTTGTCTGGTGAAGTGTGTTTGATAAGGTTTCATCTATGATGATATTTACGGTATCACTCCTCGTATATCTTGTTCATGTTTTTGCTTGCCCTAATGAAATGGGGACTGAATAACTTTAGTAAGGTATCACAAATAGTTCTTATTCTGCAAGATTAATGATAGAAAGAACACAGAGGCATTATGAGTCATTTCACTTAAAAGGGAAAAAAATCAGGGAAGGAACTTAGAATCTGATAGATTATTCTGAAAGTAGATATACACCATCAATACTCAAATTAATTCTAATTTATACCTCGAGTTCTCAAATTACCCGCTTTACGAATCAGGCAATTTGAGAATACTAAGGACCCTAAAAGAAATTATCCCAGACTAGTTACTATGTATACACTTCATACCTTCTAGTCCGATTGCTCTACTCCTGCTGACACAGTTAGGTCGCTTCAGCCTTCAGCGATTCAATTGTTGCTTGGTAATGGATCCATCAAAAATACCTAAAAGCCCTTTCCAGTTTGTTGTGTTCCACTTCTCATCATTGTGCAGAATTCCTCATAGTTAATTCTGCCATCCTGTTCAATTCAAATGACATCATGTAATGATGTAACAGCAGTGTCATAGTAACATTATAAGAAATTTTGCGATGTTTGATTAGAAAACAAACTTACATTATCCGTATCAACCTCAGAGATTACTTCCCTTATGCTGGCTTCATCACCCATTCCATACTCCTTCATAGCAGACTCTAGTTCGTCCTTTGTAATGTACCTGCAAACAACAATACTTAGTTGATAAAATCTAAAATAAGGGGAAGTCTATTAATTAGTCCTCAAAATCTAGCTCCTTATTCTTGGTTTCAACCAGATAAGAGCATATCAGAAAGTCAAAAATGAAAATTTGATGTTCCCCACTATTATCTATAAAGGATAATAGATAATGATGAGCATATCAGAGATTGGTAAAGGATATAGCTATAATAATGAGCAGACATCAGAACTCACCCACTATTATCTTTGTCAAAATACTGGAATGCTTTGTACAGGTGCTCATCTCTTTCAAGTCTGTATCTATGCATTGTAGCTGAGATAAATTCAATATAGTCTATTGTTCCATTTCCGTCCACATCAGCCTGAAATGTATTGCACATTATTCCAAGGACCCCAGTTGAGTTAATATGCAAGCAATAATAAACAGAAAACAAGTTAAGCAGTGATGCCAGTTAAGGGGTTGAGAAATACTTACAGCTTCCATTAACTGCTTGACTTCAGCTTCAGAGAGCTTGGATCCAAGACGAGCCAAACCTGTCTTTAGTTCTTCGTAGGTGATTGTGCCACTCTTGTCCGTGTCCATGTTTGTGAATGTTGCTTTAAGACCTTTAATCTCTTCTTCTGATAGGTTTTCAGCAATAACCTAGGGATTTCAAATAAACCAACATTATCAAATGAAGACAGAAAGAAGAATCATCTACACCGGTATAACTCATCTATCATGCTTATTAGGTAGATGAAAAAAAGCTATTAAACAAGTGAAGGCCTACAGGATGTCCATGCTATTGTTTGGTAATATAGAAGTGGTCCAAGTGGAGAATTCTATAGTGTGGATGGTCAATGGTCATGACAGAAGTGAAGTAGCTTTGGACAGTAGTCTATACCTTCAATGCAAGCTTCTTCATCTTATTCATTGCCCTGAATTGCTTCAGCCTGGAGAGAACTGCACTATCTATTGGCTTGTCCAACGCATCTCCACCTTCCCTCAGCCAAGGATGCTCTGACAATTCCAATTATCACATCTTAATCAATTGACAGATCACAATCAGATGAATTCATATGAGTGGATCAAAATTCTTGAGAAACCATCAGACATTCAAGTTTCTGAGGAAAGCCAGACCAACAAACTAGACCTAATAAACAAAATACACTATAACCACATATTAGAGAAGAGTACAGACCAAGAACTTGTGCAGAAGTGAGACGCTTTTTTGGGTCCATAGTCAACATCTTTCTCACTAGATCTTTGGCACTTTCAGAAATTGAAGGCCATGGTTGACTTTGAAAATCTAGTTCCCCTTCAATAATGGCATCAAATATTCCTTTCTCAGTTTCTGCAAAACAATTTTAGCATTTTTAATAGAATATGACAGACAACAGAGACCTAACAACATGCTAAAACACATAAATATAGAAGAAACTAGATATTGTTCTGTTACCAGCCCAAAATGGAGGGACACCACTGAGCAGAATATACAACATAACACCTGCACTCCAGATGTCAATTTCCTTTCCATAGCTACGTCGCAGAACCTCAGGCGCAACATAATAGGCACTACCCACGATATCACGATATACTTTCCCTGAGATGAATTTTAACAAAGGACAGTAACCCATCAGAAACAGAATGGTAATGAAGGCAATAGCAGGGACCAGGGAGACATTAATGAATGCCATTATAAAGCATCTTTACAATTCTGCCAACTTCCAGTTGTGTCAATCACTTTCTTGTTTATCACTTATGCATCTAAAATTGGGGTTTGCAGAATCCAACCAATATGAGCAACAAAACAAGTGAACTTTAGGATCCAAAACAATATCTGTATGAAAAAGGAAAAGACATGTGACATAGATACGGCGAATGCTCAAAATTCAGTTCAGTGCATGTTCATTTCCTAAGTTCTAGAAGAAAAGGACATTTAAATAATTAAAATGATAGTAAATGACTCAATTCATTTAAAACCAGTATAAAGGTAGGGAAAATTTGGGACTTTAACCTTCTTCAATAAAGACTGACAACCCAAAATCAGTTGCCTTCATCATAGCTCCCTCATCTTTGCTAGACAGCAAGAAATTCTCAGGCTTGAGGTCACGATGCATCACACCCATGAAATGGCAGACATGAACCACATTCACAACTGCCCTACAAATAGCTGCTGCAGCTCTCTCAGAGTAATGGCCTTGAGCAATAATCTTATCAAAAAGCTCTCCACCAGCACAAAGCTCCATTACAAGATGAACAGATTGTCTATCCTCATAAGCACCCCTGAATTCCACAATATTTGGCTGCCCAGACAAATGCTGCATAATCTGAACCTCCCTCTTCATATCTTCTCTGTCCTGTTTATTTTTCAGCTTTCTCTTCAAAATAGATTTGCAAGCATAAGTGTTGCTGGTAGAATTCTCTGTGCATAAATAAGTTATCCCAAACTGGCCCCTACCAAGTTCCTTTCCAAGAGTGTAGAATTGCTTAATGTCATCCAAAGGCTTGCCTAATATTGTTCCCGGTCTTTCAACTGGCCTGGTGCTTGCCGGTGGTGGTTTCAATGGGGCAGGAATTGGTTGCGGCGGCGGCGGCGGCCTTGTTTGTGGAGGTGGAGGTGAAGGTTGAGAAACTGACACTTTCTGGGTTTGAACTTGCTGCTGCTGCTGTTGTTGTTGATAAACTGGTTGGATTGGCCTTGGAGGAGGCATGCCTGATCCATAGCCATTGTAGTCAGGCTCTGACAATTTATGCTTGCTGCCACAACAACCCATATCTGGTTACTTGGGAGTTGCAAAGAAAGAATTCAACTTGGGAACTGGGTTTCTTTTGGGCAGAATTATGAGTTTAAAAAGTTTAAAGCTTTGCACAGCAAACAGATGAGAATTTTTCAAATAAACAAAAGAAGAGAAATTTTCAAGCATAATATAACCCAGATTTTTTCTTTTTCTTTTCTGTCTCCTAGTGGTTTTATTAAGATTAAGATAAACTTTTAAGAGAAAACGTGTTGGAGTAATTAATTATGAAATTAAATCTCAATTAATGGATTGCCAATTACAATTACAATTAATCACACATTTAAAGGCAAGAAATATGTGTGGGTTTAGCCTTTCCAAAATGTAAATTTGTGACTTGAGTTGTGGCAAAAATTCTTCTGTTACTTTTCCCAATCAAAACCTTTCTTCAATGATGATGTTGAAAGAGGAAGGTTACCGAAGAAAGAATGGACATGTAGTCATGTACGATGAAATAATTAACTAATCCAGTTGAATACTATTCACAAAAATAGACGTATAAACTATATAAAGTAGTAGTATAATGAATTAATGATAATGAATTTGAATTTGTTGGTAAGTTCAAATGATTCTATGACAAATCACAATCATTTTATCCAAAAAATTGCATCATTTGAAAAGGATGGTTGTGGATAGAAGAAGTGCAATATAATGCAAATGTGTGAAATAATTATATCAAATTTATCATGTAAAAAGTATGTTAAAGTATGAATGTATTTATACATGGCCAAAAACTGACAAATACTCGATTGCAAATTTGTGAGCTGAGGAGCACTATGCAGCAGATGGGATGTGGTCAAAAAAAATGGAATAAAAGTTAACCGATTTTGGTCGGATTCAAATGTTTTTTTCTTACAAAACCTAAATTATGTCTGAGGCCCGCCCTTTAATGGGCCTTAAACCAAGCCACATTTGTCTTGTTTGCTTGCACAATGGAGAAAGAGAGACTCATGGCCTTGATTTGATCTCAAAAATCATGTCTGAGCTGTATAATCCCTTGATTAGGCAATTCTTTACTTAATTTGGAAAAATATAGAAGAAAAGAAATAAATTAGTTAATTTGATTACGGTTTCTGATTGATTTTGTTGTTATCTTTGTGTAGGATGAAGCCTAATCGAGTGGACTTTTTGCTTTGTATTGGTGACCTTCTTCCTACTGCCCAGTGCCCACACCCACCCTTGGACTTTTGCTTTGTATTTGTTTGAACCATTTACTGACATAAGGGGTCCGCAGGCTTCAAGTGCGAAGAAACAAAACTAAAGATGAACATCCATGGCCAGCTGTGTGGTGATAACAATTCTTTTCCTAAAATTTGATATAAAGATGATAAAACATGTATGGTAATTCATCAAATCTTGTTAGGAATTAGTAGTTTAGGGTGATGAAGATTATCTTGTATATTGTTTTTAAAAGATTAGAGTAAGCCACCAATGTTTATAAGGATTTAAGCATTCGTTGGACTTTCCGAACTTAAAAACGGTCCACCAACAAAACATTGCGATTAGATGGACTCGAATTTCAATGGGACACACATGAAATATCTTAGTCTAAACTGTTTGGATTAACAAAGGTAATACCATATCTTATCGACTTAAGACTAATAATCTCTTTGGAACAGATAATATAAAATGTTAAAAATCCTCGTGATAACAAATGCATTTTCGGAGATCGAATTTGTATTCTAACAAGCATTTTATCGTATGTATGGGCCGAGCTTGAAATAAGATCCGAGTTGATATTAAGGCCCTAAAACCTATTCTTACAATAGAAAGTGGGAAAAGAAGGCCATGGCAATGGGCCAATACCAGGTGGGCCTTGACTCGTGATTGAGCCCAGATTCTTGCATGTTCAGATATATATATCATATATATACTTGCAATCTTGCATGTAGATGGAATTGATCATAGTAATTTTTTTTTTGGCCAGAGATCATAGTAATTAAAAATTAAAAAAAAAAACATTAAAAGATAAAATAAAATAAAATCACTGCCAACTGCCAAGGTCCTCCTAAACCCGCAGAGCGCGGGAGGGTCATTAAAAGATACTATGATTTTGATTTTGATTTTGTTTCCAAAAGGAAGCTCCTTCTTATCTGTTATTGAAGAAGAAGGAGAAGGAGATCGGAGGAAGGAGAAGAAGAATGCAATTTCTGGTAATGTCCCTGGTATCAAGGGATGGAATTGTGTATAGTTTCCAAAAAGAGGCCATTTCTCCCCTCTGGGATGTTTCGTCCGAAAGTTACGTCGCTCTATATAATATTCCTCCCCTTCAACTCCTCCTCACTGCGCCCTTTGTCTTTTCTCTTCTTCTTAACCCTAATTTCAAACAAAATCAATCGCTCTGTTTTCGCCATTGTTGTTTTGGTGTTGCAGATAGAAAACCCTCTCTTTCTCTTCCTTGTTAGATAAGGATTTTGTATTCGTTGTATTATGGCGCAAGGCAGGAGATATGTCTCTAATCCACAATTAGGTACTCTCTCCTCTTTTCATTCATTTTTCTTACAAAAATTTTATCCATTGATTGATTTTCTTTTTATTTTTAAACAAACAGAGGAAAGATGCTTTCTTTTGAGTTTCCACTTCATTGTTAGTGTAAAAGTTTACTCATTTATTCACCATCATTGTCAAATGAAAATTGCAATACTCACTCTCTGTTTTTGGTATCTAATTTCATTTCATTTTATTCATTTGGCAGACCTTAACCAGATACTGAGGGAAGGACAACATCGATGGCTTCGTCCTGCTGAAGTTTGTGAAATACTTATTAACCATGCCAAATTTCCTGTCTTAGACAAGCCCCGATTGATGCCTCCAGGTCTGCAATAATACCATCTGCTTAATTATTATTATTGTTTTCCATGCAACCAGTGACCAAAATTTGATTTTCAGCTCGATCTATGTTTTTATTTGACCGGCATGCACTTCGATACTTTCGTAGAGATGGTCACAATTGGAAGAAGAAGAGTGATGGAAAAACTATCAAAGAAGCTCATGAAAAGTTGAAGGTTGGGTTCAATTTCTTATTTCTAAGTAATTTGTTAATGTGTATTTAGTGTTCATATTACTGAAATAGTTTACTGATTAAATGCCTTAATGTTTATGACCCTATTAACAGATTCTAATTCACAAAACTTTGACTAACTTGGTAGTACTATTTGACTTTTGTAGGTTGTAAGTGTGGAAGTTCTTCATTGTTATTATGCACATGGAGAAGACGATGAGAAATTTCAGCGACGTTGCTATTGGATGCTTGATGAGTGAGTGGTTTTATGACTCTATGATCCCAAAATGCTCTGCTTCAAATAAGTTTTATCGTATTCTCTTGTTTTCATTTTGCCCATGTTCTCTTGCATAGTGTTGATTATTCCTTTGAAATCTATTTTTTCATTAATCCTTTTTATCAATTCCTCTTTTTCTTTTTTGTTTTCAGGGATTTTCACAAATATGTTTTTGTTCATTACAGACAAGTAGAAGAGGTATAAATGAACACTGATCTTATAACTGTATCAATGGATTATCTATCTGGGATTTAGCTCAAATAGATTTTAAATGACTTTGGTTTGAATAATTCTAATTTTTCATGTTGATTCCATTTGATGTGATAAATGATTGCCTTGCAGGGATACAAGTACAACAGATCTGGATGTTCCCGTTTACCATTTAATGTGGTGAATGGTTCACTTCCTTCCCTAGTTCATGAAAATTCACCTGCTCCTAAAGTTCAGACATATCATGCATCAACAAGCACAACGGAATGGAATGGCCAAACATTGGATTATCAAAGTACCTTTTCCCCTGTCCATCCTATCTATGGATCCATACCTCATACTGCTTCGATGAAGCATGAAGTTGCAGGTAAGGGCAATATATTATATGTTGAAATTAAAGATATTTATCGACTTTAAAATCATAATTATGAATAATAATCATTTATCCCAAATTTCACTTCTTTAGAACCTTATTTTAGCAATCTTTAGGATTGAATCATAATAACAGCACTGCTGCTGCATGTTTTTGGCCAGGAATCCACTACAACATGACAAATAGTGCCATTAGCATGCAAAACCAAAACCTCTATGTTGAACAACCTATTGCAGGTGAGTTAATTGCTATTATAGAAGCAGGGGTGACATTAGATGAGTTACTCAGTGATGTTGATGTCCAACCAGTGGCAGAATCTCCAGAGAATGTAATTCAGGTCAGCCTTCCCTTGTAGTTTGCTTAGTTGTTAATGATATTGGGTCTTATATTTGGAACTATATCCATGAGTATGTATTGGAGCTGTATAGTATGCAAATTTGATTCATCATCTCTTTGCAAATTTACTGTGAAACAGGATTATGATTTGGATGTGCCTGATCAGGATGATTCTAGTCTTGGAGAGGCAGTTTCCTCTTCTGCGCAAATTGAGAATGAATCCAAACTTAAAAAGCTTGATAGTTTTGGTAGATGGATGGAGGCAGAAATGGGTGGAGATTGTCATGATTCTTTAATTGCTTCTGATCACTCTGTCAATTATTGGAATCCACTTGACATAGAGAGTGATGTCAGTGAGGTATCTAGCTTGTATCCATTGGATCCTTCTCTTGTTGAACAGCTATTTACCATTGTGGATTTTGCACCTAACTGGGCTTATTCTGGTGTTGAAACCCAGGTATTGTATTTATTCATTGCCTGTAATATTTTGTGAAAACCACTTAATTTCCATTTGATTGCAATAAATCATGCAGCTAATTAATGCCCATTTTTTTTTTTTGTTTTAGGTTTTAATCATTGGAGACTTTCTGCAAAAAAGCAAGGAACTTTCTAATGCTACTAATTGGTGCTGTATGTTTGGTGAAATTGAAGTTCCTGCTGAGGTTGTGGGTAAAAATGTCGTCCGATGTCAAGTTCCTTCTGATCATTCTCCTGGGCATGTTCCATTTTATATCACCTGCTGCAACAGGTTGGCATGCAGTGAGATAAAATCTTTTGAATTTCGTGAAAAGCCCCCTGGATTTTTGTTTGACAGGAATGTTAAAACTACAGCAGAAGAGGAAATGCTTTTAAAAGTTCGTCTAGCAATATTGTTAGATATTGGCCCAAGGAGGAAATGGTCTGGTTGTTCTGTTAAGGAATGTGACAAGTGCAGGTTGACAAATGATATATATTCCATGGGAATAGCCTGTCCAAATGATTGGATGCAACCTAAAGATGGATTGATTCAGAATTTGCTAAAGGAAAGACTCTATGAGTGGTTACTATACAAATTTCATCATGTTGGTGAAAATCTACGTATTCTTGATGAAGAAGGTCAAGGAGTTATACACTTGGCTGCTTCTCTTGGTTATAATTGGGCAATTGGCCCTATAATTGCTGCTGGAATAAGTATCAATTTTAGAGACAGGCGAGGTAGAACAGGGCTTCACTGGGCATCCTACTTTGGAAGGTGAACTTCTTATGCAATTTATTTCTTATAATATCTCTAGTTCATGTTAATTTTTGATATTGACTAACTTTTTCTCTTTTTGTCTCACACAGAGAAGGAACTGTTATCACACTTATTCAACTTGGTGCTAATCCGGGTGCGGTTGATGATCCTACATCCTGTTTTCCTGGTGGGCGAACTGCAGCAGATTTAGCATCAAGTAAAGGGCATAAAGGAATTGCTGGATTTCTGGCCGAAAATGCTTTGCTTGCTCATTTTGCTTCTTTGACTGTTGTTAACCGAAATGCCATTGAGACCACTGCCACTACCCAAGTTGCTACATCAAATGGGTCGTTAGATAATAAGCATTGTTCATTGAAAATGTCTCTTGCTGCTGTTAGAAATTCAGCTCATGCAGCTGCTCTGATTCAGGAGCATTTTCGGACTCGTTCATTCCGTGACAAACAATTAACCAAAGGCAATGATGATATGTCCAATGTCTCTTTGAACAGGAATCAAAAGACGAGTGATCAGTTTGGGGACTATTTGCATTTGCACACTGCAGCTGCCAAGATCCAACAAAAGTATCGTGGATGGAAGGGAAGAAAGGAATTTTTGAATATACGAAATCGAATTGTGAAAATTCAGGTACTTTACTTTAGATTACTATATGTTGTTTGGATTTATAGTTAGTCTT
This sequence comes from Corchorus capsularis, assembly GCA_001974805.1. Classification (NCBI taxonomy): domain Eukaryota; kingdom Viridiplantae; phylum Streptophyta; class Magnoliopsida; order Malvales; family Malvaceae; genus Corchorus; species Corchorus capsularis. Next base: position 54,206 of record AWWV01010845.1, read on the forward strand.
CACAAATTCATTTGCTTTTTATTTCTTTCATCAGGCTCATGTGAGGGGGCATCAAGTACGTAAACAATATAAAAAGCTTCTTTGGTCTATTAGTATAATTGAAAAGTTAATCCGTTGGAAACGTAAAGGTGCTGCTCTACGACTACAAGGATTTCGTGTACAAGAATCAATTGACACTCCAGTTAAGACAGGGGATGAATATGAACACTTAAAACTTGGTCGACAACAGAAGATTAATGGAGTTGAGAAAGCTTTAGCAAGAGTTCAGTCCATGGCTCGTGATCAAGAAGCGCGTGACCAGTACATGAGGCTAACTACAAAATTTGGAGAATCAGAGGTACTTTTTTAATTTTTACCTTTCTTTTTCTTATAGTGTTTAAAATATATATATTTATATTTATAATACATGTCATTAATTATCCCCTAAAAATGCTTTCTCTTAGGTTAGTGGCGAAGGAAGCAATGATAGCACTTATGTGGATTCTGGACAAGAGGAAAACAACTTGCTTTTCTACTCTCTAGGTGATCAAATGATTCCGGACCCAAACTAATTTTAGGAAGTTTTTTTGTGCAGTAAATAAAAATCGGTTGTATAGAAGACTCTGACACATTCACTTCGTGAATGCAATTATTTTGTGTAAAATACAGCTATTTATTTTTTATGAATTTTGAAATAAACACTTTCACATGTATTTCTTTTAAAATTAAATTTATAGATGGAGTAATAAATAGTTGGTAGTTTTTTCTTTGAAAAGTTAGTGGTAGTTTCTTCTATAATTAATTAAATTTGGGGTGGTTTTCTTTTCAAATGGGTAGTTTTTATTTTTAAAAAGTTTCAAAATACATTTTTACCCTTTAATAGGTGATTTTCTTTCACTGGTAGTTTTAGTTTTTGGTATTTAAGTATTTTGTTAACCGAGTTTGTCTCCTGAATCAACTCGTGAGACAAACTCAGATATCACATTACAATTGCTATAAATTTCAAAAATTTGTTCTATGAAATAACTTGGAAATTGGAATATCCATTTCGATTGTGCCCATACCAAGTGGGCCGTGAGTCGTGATTGAGCCCAGATTCTTTGTCAATTTGGATAAATATCCATTTCGAATTATTTTCCCCTATTGCTAGTATTTTGAATTTTTGACAACTTCACCATATATAAAATCAAAGAGGCATTATTTCCTATAGAGTTGTGAAAGAAAATAACATTCGAAATCTTAATAACCAATCAAAGAATGAGGATGGAAGTGGAAAAAAATACCATTTCAGAATTGACTTGTGAAGATAGAAAAAGATTTTGTTCATCTCTGGTTTTTGCTTTCTTTTCTTTTCTTTTCTTTAAAGTCATATCAGTTACATGGATCACACAAATTGAGAATCTGAAGAACAATTTTTGAACTTTAAACCAATAACCATCCAATATAGTCATCAAAATTCAACATGGGCCCTCAAAATATCCAAAAACATATAAATATAGCGTTTATAAAATTTACACACAAAAAAAAATAAAGAGAGAAATTCAAATAAAAATGAATGGTTCTAAAAAATAATAAATTAAAAAAACTGTGATGCTTTTTGGGAAAGCCCCCATCAAAGGGGGACTTGAATTTAATTGAAAGTCATTTTCTTGCAAAAAGGCGAAGGCCAGAGCCCTTAAAAACGTTTGTTTCATCTTTGGCTACCCACAATTAAAACACTCCATTTCTCTTTCTCTCTCGCCCTTTTTTTTGTATTTTGGCCTGACCCCATTTTTTAATTTTATTTTTCTTTTCCATTGCTCTCCATCCATCACCTTCCATCAAAAGCAAATTTGGCTTGGACTCCCCTGAAATTGAAATGGACCCCTACCCTTATTTTGTCCAAATTTCCTTATTTTTTAACCCTATTTTATTATTCCTTCATTTTTTTCACTTGGTGACATGAGATTTTGGACTATCTTATATTTATATGAATTATGGATGATAGATACCCCATTAATTATAAATAAACTTACCATTCATCAGTTGTTAAGTTTACATAAAAATTAGTTTAGGTTAAGAAATTGTTTTGATTGTAATAAAATTTCATCGTATCCTTAAAAAAAAATTATCGAAATCATTTGATTATTAGAACTGAGATTCTTACACCATATATCTGCATTTTTTTGGGATTAAATTTTCATTCACATGTGTGGGATTTTCTGTCATGTTACTTATGTAGACATAAACATACATGGCAAAATGTTTTTCTTTTCTTTTCTTCTCTTTTTTTTTTTTTGGTCAGTATGCTTTGCAATTAAATTAGTTATATCTTGGAGATAAACTCCAAATGAAGGATTCAAAATGATGTCAAAAAAATCTTGGAGCTATTGTAAACTGGATGTGCCCATTAATTAAAATTGGAAAAAATTTTATGTCCAACAATCCTTGATTAAGAACATATTCTTTTCTTTTTGGTTTTATTGAAGTTTGTACCAAAATTACTACCACCAAAGAGAAATTGGAAACACACTTCAACTTCCAAATTCCAACTGAACTGAACTGAACTGAACTTTTAGGACCCCTCCTCAATTTTGCAAAATCCTGCTTGAGCTCACTCGCCAGTCGCCACTAAAGTTGACTCATCTGTGTCGACTCAGCCGAATCATTGCCCAAGTGAAAAAAAATTACTAATATGTAGTTGTAGCATTTTTAATCAATCATCATCATGAGTAATTAATTAAGCTTGTTTTTTTGCTTGGCTCTTTTTCTCAAGCGGCTAACAAATTGGTTAACCATAGAACCCTGTTTGGCTCCAAACTGCATCCCTGACCCTCCTCATGTCCCGGCCCTTGAGGGTCCGACCCACGCCTTCAACAACCGAAGCCCCGCCAGCTTTCTTACTCCGAGCGTATTCACGCGCCAAGTACTCGTGTGGCGGCACCATCTCCAAGTCCCGGTCATCTAACCCATCATCCGAGTCGTGTATTGACTCCACCGAGTCCACCCTGTATATCTTACTCCAGTCAGGCACGCTCACCGGTGCTGACGTGGCCATATGGTGTCCACGTGGCGAATTGGCTGCTGCAGCGGCCAGCCCATCATGGTTACGAAACTGATGCACGATCCTAGGCTTCGTCGAAGAGGAGGAATCTTCGAAAGCCAAGGAGAGCCCTCCCACGTGGCGATCACCCCGGGGTACTCGGCGACGTCCCCCTCTCATGTCCGAGTTCCCATTCCCATTACTCTCAGCCTCAGCGCGTGGACTCCACTCGCTCTGAGAATTATGGAAATTCTGGTCGTCTCGCTCCGCCACGTTATCAACCATCGACCAGACATCTTCTTCCCCAAGTTCCGGTTCGTCCGTGGCACTGTCCCCTTGGTTGTGACCGTAACCGTAACTCCCGAGAAACCGTTCGCTTCTACTGGTGGTCAACCGCCGGCCTTTCGCCATGAATGATGAAACAATATTAAGCAAAATACTACTATATATTCAAAATACCAAAAAGAAACAAAAATAAATAAATAAATAAAAATCTATTCTAAGAGAATCAAGAAAAGAGGGAGGGTAAATATTAATTGGAGTCCATTAGAGAAGAGACTCAAACATAAGGAGGCTAAGAAGGGGTGACTATGTATATATAGCATTTGGACAATGGGAAGTGGGAAGTAAGAAGCCAATTTCATTTCATGTGAATTTGGACTTCATTTTGTCTTCATTTCATCTCTATAAAACTCTCGCTTCCAATCAGATTAATGGTGAGAAACAGAAGACGCCAAGACTAGCACGAAACTGTAAAAACAAATGGGGAAAAAATTGAATAAATATATATACAAGGGAGAGAGGAAGAGTGGGATCACGCGCTGTTTGGAGTGGCCGTGTAAACCACCCCACCAGTTGATTGGGGGAAAATTTTTCAGGGAAACGACGATAACCAAATTTGGATTCTGGATAATCATTGTCATTCCTTATTAATAATAAACATCACTTCATAGTGTTTTGACTGTTCTTTGTGTTTTGTTCTTTTTCCTTTTTAACTATTCTTCTCACTCATTTTTTGTTACAAGTTACAACTTGCAACGTATAGAAAGTTCTCATTCATGAACCGAAAAAAAAAATAGAACCATCGATGTTTCAGCAGGTATCATTATGCATTTTAACCATTTTTAATTGAGCTTCAAAAACAGAATTGGGCATGATTCAAACTATTTTTCGAAACGATATAATGTATAGATAACAAGAATAAACAACTAAATATAACAAGCTTAAAAAACTAAATATAGCTAGCAAGCTTAAAACTTTGAGAAATATGTCGAATGCCGTATTTTCCTTACAAAAATATCTCATTTTTAAGAATTATATATAAAGATAATTGATTAAGTTTCTTTTTACAAGCTTCTTCATACAAGTTATTAAATTTAACAATAACCAACCGGCACTTGTTGAGTTGAATAAGAGGAGTTCGATGCTCCTTAAACAAGGTGTCACATTCAAGTTTGTTGAATGGCAAAAACAGTCGTTGTGAGAGTTTCTCAGTATGAAATCCAATACTACTCAACCCTGGAATTATCAGGTCTCAAAGTGATCATTGAATACCGAAAATTAGTATAAAAAAGTTAAGAAGAATCGGACCCAAACATAGATTAACAATTTTCACACTAGCTAGTAGCTAACATGTATTATTTAATTTGATTTGATACGTACTCTATAACGCTAATGGCTCTCAATTTTCAGGGCAGCTATGAGCTAACATATGGAGTATATTGTTTAGCGAATTTTACTATAAAAAATGTGGGAAGTGTTTTTTAACGTTAATAAGCGTTTGTTAGGCACGCATTTTCGTACATAAAGATTCAAATGACGTTGATTAGATATATCCACGTCAGATTTCATTCTCTTCTTAAGTTAGTGGAGCCCGCATATATAAAACCTATCTTGTTTGACTACGTCAATTCCATCCCAAATTTGAGAAAGAAGTAAGGTCCCACACTCCACGTGGGTGCTCACATTACACACCTTTCACTCCATTGGTCTTTTGATCTTTCGACACGTATACTGTCCAACTTAAAAGGGTCCCACCAAAGATGTCTTAATCAATGCCACGTGGTTAAGAGTGACGGGCTATAGTTTTTTCTTACTACTCCCTACCTTTTTTTTATACTCCCTACTTATCAAAGGTTTAATGTGTAACAAGTCTTATTAGGTAGGGGAAGTATTTTGATATTCGATTAATAATAGTATACCGTATATAAAGTCTTATTAGGTAGAGTAATAAAGTTTTTTTTTCACCAAAAAAAAATAAAGTTTTATACTTTTAGTTTGTCGTTGAGAAGGATAAATTTTATCTTAAAGTTGAATTTTTAATCATTTTTACTCTTGACATTTTGTCGTCCGTAAACCTTGAGAACATCAGTAATATTTTCCTATCGATAATATATGTGATTGGACTACAAATTAGTCGAAGGTAATATATAATTATAATTTGTTTCAAATTATAAAAAGTTTGACATGTTGTGGGTTAAAGCCATAGGGTAATGATAAATGAGCTTTCCATATTAGATGGTTTAGGCTTTAGGGGATGTAAAGAAGTTTCATTTTAAAATTATTATTATTATTAATTAATACGGATTTATTAATTAATTTGGGTGGTTTAAAGGTTAAATTAATCCCACTTGTGGGTGAGGGTTAAGAAAAGCAAAGAGTCTCTCGTGATGAGCACATTGAGCGGTTGAGAATACAATGGGTGGGGGCCTTTTCTTGTGGGCCCTACATATTTTGATTTGTCGTTTAGTCAAAACTAAACTAAACAATAAAAATCTTATCATCACATTTACCATCATAAAGGCCCAATAAGAAGCCCAAGAGTTAAGCCTGTTTTACCTGAACTTCAATTTCCCTTTTCAATTAATTTAATCTTTAAATAAATAAAAGACATGTACTTAAAATTTCAATTTTAGTTCAATTGTTTGGGAGAAAAGAATAAAAGGGTTGTGACTTGTGTCTATAAATGAATTATTGGTCATTGAAATTTCCTTAAAAAATCTGCAGTTAGAAAGACAAGAAGGAATAAAATATTGAGAGTATACAGTAGTATATAGTATAGTATTATTATTATTGACGGAGGACCCTCACTCTCTCCCTGCGTTGGCCTTATATATAGTGAAGAGTGGACAGGGTGGGTGGGACCTTGGGTTTGCAGTGACCGAACCAGTCTTGGACCCATATTTCCACTGCTTGCTTGGGGTTTTCGTCAGATTGTGCACCCATGGACCCAACTCTGCCTTGTATTGGATCCATCATTCTTAATCAGCATCCTATGCTTACCCATCTTAATCAGACGGTCACAATTTCTTTCTTTTTTTCACTTTCCATCTAGGACCCAGTTATCTGAATTTTTCCTTACCAATTGGATTATCATTACATAGGGTCAAAAAGGAATATCCCTTTCCTACTCATTATGTACAGGGAAAATGAGTACCGGCAGTAGCAGTGATAGTGAGTTCAGAATTTCATGACAGAGCAATGCAATGCAATTTGCGCAGTAATTAATTCAATTATTACTAGTTACTAGTTTAATTTAATTGCATTTTTTTGAGAGGCCAACTTCAATTCTTGATTCCTCCATGTGACATTAAGTTCCAATCATGCCAAAGTTGGCAGCCCTAGCTATAATCAAGGGGATTACCATATTATTACTAATAATCAATCGGCGGCTATAAAATATACCCATAAATCAAACAAAATCCATCCAATAACATGGGAGAGAGTTGATGACAAATAAAAATTTCCAAACTCAAAGGCAGGAAAAGTGGGATGGAACTTAGGAAAAAAAAAAAAAAGGTGGTTTAGAACTCTTGGTATGTCCCCACCACTCGTGTCCTTATACAACCAAAACATGACAGCCCAAAACTACTATAATCAGCAAAAGCAGATTATGTCTTGCATTTGGGATCTCTCAATTGAGTTGGATTTAGAGTTCCAAAGACAAGATCTGGGTTTATGTCATTTTTTTTTTGGGCGGAATCAGAATCTCCACCTGCTAAGCTGCACCACAACAACTCACCTCTTCGCAACAAACCGAATTACTTAACCAAAAGCTAGCTTGCCTTAGTTTGAAAGCATTTTATGATTTCAATGCATGTGAATTGTGATCTCAATTGGGGATTAAATTATATATATACTTTTGGTAATTAATTCTCTTCATGTCTATATTCCATTAAATATAAGCTGTACATATTCTATTGCATATGCATGCCCCGGTTAGATCCCGCTAGATCATAGTTTTTGTAATGATTGTACTTAGAAGGAATCAGAAAGATTATTTATTTTTATGAGTGTTTAAACTTTAATAAGTACAATATTATTATATAAGAGTGAAAATTGAAAAGTAGCCCCTCATATATAAAAAAAAAAAAAATGGAAAGTAACAGAGGCAGTGAACTGATTAGTACTACATTATTAGTTTTAGAAAAGAGTTTGATAATATAATGTACTAAGAATCAGCTAAAGTTTATTGTTGAAGGTGGCTTTGCCACGTGTAAAACTATGTCAGCTTTTGGTTTGAAATAACGGATTAATGTTTAATATTACTCCTATTATTTACAGCTTAATGAAGGATTGAATCAATAATCGATGTAGTTAATGTGAATATAACATGATTTTTTAAAATTTATTTTTATATAATTTTTTTATAATTAATGGTCAAAATAAGGAAACTTTGACCGAAAGTTGACAGATAATATGGGATTGAGGGAATATGAGTTATCAACTGTAAATGAAATGGAAATACGTAGTTGGTATAAATTTGTCAATAAAAATATCTTGGTGGCGCCACTGCCAAGTGCCAACCAGATATGTATATATATTGGGTGACAAATTTTTCACTTTATCATAGCAAGAACGATCCAATATTATGGTATATGAATGACATGAGTTGATGAGTCAGGAGATCATCAAAAGACTATATAGTACTATATATGATGATTAAATTGGGTTGCAATAAAGAAACGAAATGCAAGTTGATGGAACCGTGCGTTTTCACCGTGGGCGGTACCTACTCTAATCTACCTGGTAGTGCTGGTGGGTGTGGGATATATCGATTCTATGTTTTGGAGTTGTAATTTTCAAAGGGGTTGGCCCCTGTCCTTCATTCTATAATGATAACATTTGCATGTGCTCACCACACGTCTCATCTTCCCCTTAAGGATTGATGGTGCCATAACAAAAGCCTTAATTTTTGCTACCTTCTAATGGTGCAGCACTCTCTGCCATTTAATTTCTTATAAACTATTTGCGATGGAATGTTGTTACGGATAAAATCCATAGCTAATTAATTAGTTCTTACTACGGATTTTGACTGTAATAGTAGACCTTTTTTCTAGTAATGTCTTATTAAGCCGCTTGAGTATAGAACTATTGATGTATTAGGGAAAAAAAAGGGCTTAATAAACAAAATGACTCTTGAATTATCATTAAAATGACAAAATGACCCATGAATTTTCAATTGGGACAAGTAAGTCCTCCAGTTATCAATTTTGGAACAATTTAACCCTTCATTGGATGGACTTTAGCCATGTGTAATAAAAGAAGTAAATGACTTCAAATTGATAGACAAAATAACCCTCAAACTTTTATAAAATATGACAAAATAATCCTCAAAATTTGACAAAATGACCCCTAAAAAGATTAAATTGTTCAAAATTGGGAATAAGAGGGCTTAATTGTGCTAATTGAAATTTGAAAGTTCAGAGATCATTTTTTACAAATTGTGATAGTCCGGGGACCATTCCATCAAATAAAAAAATTAACAATTTATTAACAATTTATTGACAATTATAAATTAACAAGTTGATTAAAATTAGCTAGCTAGATATATAGGGGGGGGATCTAGATGGACCGGCAAATTCCTAGCTAGGGGCTGGATTCAAGTTAGTGGCATTTTATATACTATATAGTTATCTCACTGAGAATGTACAGTTGTTTCAATTGTTCTTATTTCTTATATATATATATACTGACACCACCTGCTTTCGTACCCTCACGAGCATGTGGCAATAGCGGTTGATCTTTGGGGGATTGGAATTCTTAGATTTTTCATAATCTTTTCCTTTTTCCTTTTTGGTGGTGTAGAAATGGGGGATAAAGGGTATTGATTGATCATCAATATTTTCAATGATCGAAGTTAAAAATTCAATAAAATCCATGCACGGTTCAGATAAATTTCAAAAATTTGTTTAGTCATTTGTTGACTGGTTAACCACCAATCTTTATAGTACTCTTCTCTTTGTTTTCTTTGCCACATTTTCCATTACATTACTCTAGCTATTGTCATTATCGCTTTCTGAGTACTATATATGTTCATTCATTTTCATCATGTGTTTCTGTTAGATTCTTCCATTACGGTGAGAAGCAGACAAGTACTCTAGGTAAAAATTTTCAGTCCTCTTCTCGGTTACAATTATTATAAGTTATTCTTTAATTTGTAGAATATACATAAACCATCTTTTTCATTTTCAATAAATAATAAAGAAAGAAAAGAAAAGAAAAGAATCTTTTTATTCTGATACAAGGATTCTTTAGTTTGTGTAATTTATTCACCAATGAACCAATCCGCTATTAAAAAAACAATACGAATTGCAAAGAATCTTACCCTTTCCAAAACATAAAGGGGATCCTCTTGTTTGACTATACCATAATGCCTTAATTTATTAATCTTCAACATTAGATATAATTAAACATGAATTATGGACTGATTAATTAATCACAAATAGTTCCAAGTGTCGGGTGATTTAACCCCATGTGTCTGTCACCACTGGTTTAATTAATGTCTTTCTCAATGTATTGAAAAAGGATCTCAGACAACTTCAGATGGGTGTAAGACTGCAAGGTCACTTTCAAACTACACATATACTATATCTTATTACAACTCTCATATATAGTTGTCTCAATTAATTAACTGTTATAATAATTCTTTGGTAAGATGATCAGTTACAATATATTGACAGTTAACAGAAAGCATTTTATCTTTGACATGAGGTCAAAATATAGTTCAGCTTAGCAGAAGGGCAAGTGCTCTGCCCACTTGTGGCTCAAGTGCTGGTGGCAAGTCCATTTCTCTCTGAAAAGTGGGGTTTCATTCAATCATGAAGCTATGCACTATGGCTGCTGTTTGTTTTTGGCCTAAAACATATAGCTTTGGTATCTTATCATTTGATATATATATGTATATAGGCCCCAGCTGGGGAAGCAAGGAGATCAAATCAAGGTCATCTTCTTCCTTTAAACTTGTGTCATTCTTTAATTTATTGTGATTAAGAGTTTCAACTTGATTACCTCACCATTTTTAGACCAAATTATTTAGTTTAATTAATTTTCTTTTCGTCTTTGTTGCCAATTGCCATATCTTCTTTCATTTTTCTTTGGTTTTCTCATCTTGAAAGGTATGTGAGAGCAATGATGAATTACGTAATTAACTTCTAATGAATTCCTAGCCTCATAAACTTTGATTCGATTACTAGTTTTTAAAATTCATGAGAAGTGAGGTCTTGATAAACCTTGGAAAAATTGTCAATTTGAAACTAAACTTTTCCTTAAACCAGAAGAAGGAAAAAGAAAAAAAAAACAAAAACAAAAAAGGGAACAGAAACATAAGACCACAAAAAATCAAGCCGGGGGCAATTAAGGTACAACACATGGAATACGAATCTATGCTTTCATCATTACAACATAAAACTTCCGTCCACTAACACTGGCCCGGGACGACAAGTTAGGTACAAACTATTCATAGGCTTTTTGCAGCCCATGGAAATCAGCCCATAGCAATCATTAAAACATAGAGCTAAGCTTGAGCCATCATCCGCAAAAACTTGGAAGTTGAAATGAAACCGGTCGACAGTGGCCTATTAATCACTCCATTAACCCTAAAAATGAAAATAATTATAATTAAAATTTGTATAATAGTAGTAAATAATCTTCTCTTAAGACAAGTGGCTTTGCTTAGATGGGTCATGGGAGACAAGATTGGACTTCAATGGGATATCTTTAAGCTGATGATGATGATGATGATGATGATGATTGATGAATGTCCAATGGGTATTGGGCAATGGCAAATTGCAAAAAAGAAGTTATGTTCTCTATATGAGACAATGTATGATATATTGATATGAAAACAAATAATTTTAGACATAGAAAGTGTTTGAGGATGTGGGTCTACCAATGATGTTAACAAGAGGGACAATAACACATCTTGGTGTCTAAATTCTTTCTTTTTCTTTTTTGGCTCTAACTTGTAATAGCCATCTAAATCTTTTTGTTTTTTTTTCCTTGGAATTTCGTCCAAATTTGTCAATAATTTCACAAGCAATTCAGCTTTGCCTTTGCCCCACCCGCACAATGAAATTGAAATGAATGGTTTAGCATAGAGAAGAAGTCGAATATGTATAGGCATGATATTGGCATTTCTGATGGGCCTGTAAAGTGTAAGGTAATGAGGATTTGATTTTAATTTTTTTTTGCTTCTTAATAGGTCTTAACCAATATATTGATAGTCAAAGATAAGTTGTCAACGCCAAAATTAAATTCTTGGTTCATGTTTCTTGTTGATTCTGAACTGTGTGAAATACTCGGCATAAGTTATTTGAAATCAGGGGAAAACAGAGTTGTTAATTTGGTTAATGTTCCTTTCATGAAACCTATAGTTGCCTCCAAAAAACTTTATGGATTTTATATGACAAGGAAAACCCATTTAGGGTATGCGACTTGAAATCAAGCAAAAAGAATCATTCAATGATTCAATGAAGTTAAAGGAAGATATTAATGGACTAATTTCAAGAACAAAGAATCATGTTGATAAACTCTTGTAATTCTGGAAAGAAAGATCAGAGATCTCGTGTTTTTGTATTTGTCAATCAGTTTGCAATTCAGCTTTCTCGCTATCAATCATGGCTTCCCAAAGCTTTGCCTTCACAGTATTCTTCTGGAAATTACCTCTTGAACTTTCAATGCACCCTTTGATGCCCCGAGCTATGTGTGGATTTACCAAGTCTTTTACGCCCCATTGCCCCATTGAGTACCTCTGGTGTCCAATTCGACCAATAGACTTTCTAATTGGGAAAATTGTCCAAGGACTGGATAATGTTCCAGCCAAAGTCAAAACTCCTCCATTACTACTTGTCTTCAGCTTTGACCATTCTTCATGAGCTTCTGCATTTGGAGAATCTCTTGAATTCTTCGGCACATGGTCGTAATTATCAGAAACATCACCATTAGAAGAACAATTAAAGCATGGTTCAATGTCCTGAATATCACTAACAGATTTCACTGCCTCTGCAATCAATTGAGCATTTTTAAGCTCTGTCACATCCATGCTTGCGCTTCTTGACCTCAGGAAATTCTCAAGTATAATTATCAACTTGTTCATCTCAGAGTACTTACTTTCAAGAGCCAACTTTGCATCACTTAACTTCATTTGGACACGTTCTTCACGCAAAACCTCAGCCATCTGTAACATTTTCCTCTCTTGTTCCATCTCTTGTCGAATTTCCATTGTTTCTATTCTCAGTGCTTCCAATTCTGCCTTATCCTCACCAATCTTTTTACCTAACTGTTTACAAACTTGATCCATCAGCTCTCTTGTTCTTCTTTCTGTCTCATATTTTTCATCCAATTGCTTTGCTGCTAATTTAGCTTCAGCAATTTCCTTTACCAAGTGAGAATTGAGAATTTCCATCTTCCTTCGCTTTTTTCTTTCCCTGATCAATTGACCCCTCAAATCATCGATAAGTGCATAAATATTATAATGTTCTTTTTGATCCCCAAGTTTTCTTTGTAAGTATCTGACATGTTTTCTAGAGGAATGCAGTTTAGATTCAAGGTCATGGATGTATGATTGAGCTTGCTGGTGATGTTCTGCTGGCAGACCAGACATAAAAGACACAAGTACTCTAAATTGATCTTGAAGAAGCTTCAAATGACTTAGGAAACAAATATTAATGGAGGTTTCTGAGCATCTACTGTCCCACTTAGTTGACTCCTCTATTACAGATTTTGAATGTGGCAGAAGAGATTGAAGCTACAAAAGTAAATCAACATAGAAATTAATGTCTCTGTTTTTTTCTAATCAAATTCACACGAAAAACCATGATTCAGTACTTTTTGAAATTTTGGTCAGTATGAAGATCAATGTCTTGTGATGACCGGAAAATACATTTGATGTAAGTTGAATATGCATAATTTAGTAGTACAAGAAAAAAATCCCATATGGTTTCTACAAGCAATTGAAATTTCTTTCAGGCTCCATTTCATTTCTAGTTACTACTAGTAATTTTCCAGTGTCCCATTAAAATAAATTAAATCAACCATCTTCTTATTAAAGCCAAGCCAAAAATCCCATGCAAAACACGTCATCACCATTAAAAAATACCTTATATTGCTATAATTCAAAGATATCTTCAAGTAACTACTCGAATATAAATAAGTGAAAAATTAGACATGTGTTACCCCAGAGCGTGACCGATCAGGGGATTTATATTTGGAGCCAAAGCCACCATTTCTGCAGCGGATCATCTCAGTCGAACGCCTCAAGTGCCAGAGTCCAGCCGCCAGCTTCCTCGCCGACAGCTCGACGGGTCTGTTTCTTCCAGCCGCAGCTCGTGAGGAGGAGGAGGAGTGGTGGTGGTGTTTCTTGTTGGCATTATAGAAAGTCCAGTGCAAAAGAGGGGTTGAAGGAGCTGATCCTCTTCCTCGGCCTCCTCCTAATCCGCACCACCTCCTTCGTTGACGCCGCGTGTTACGGGGAGTTGCGGTGGCGGGAGCGTGGGTCCCGCCAGGTGAGTTCATTCTGAACAAAAGGGCTCGAGTTTCGGTAACTTTGTCTGCGGGGGCATCTGCCACAG
>AWWV01010846.1:0-21392 GCA_001974805.1 Corchorus capsularis
TATATATATATATATATATATATATATATATATAAGATTTTTGTCTTTACTATAAAATTTTGGTAAAAGAACAAAACAAAATGACAAGCATAAATTCTACATATACTTCATATAAATATATGGTAATATACTTTTCTTTCATTTTTTTTGGCTACATTTTACATAAGGGAGGGCAAGATTTCTTTCAGTAGTTAAGAATATTTTGAGCGTTACCACTTTGCCACTTTGGCATGTTACTAAGGAGCATTGCCATGCCAGGTGCCATGTTTTAGTAATTAACACTTTTCATTTAATGAAGTCATGAACCGAAAGGAAACACTTGTGTCTGGCTGTCTGATTTAACAAAATGAATTTGTTCGATCAAGCCAATTAATATTTCAATATCTTCAATTTGAACTATGCTAAAATAAATTAAATGATCCAACCCCCAATTTAGGCATCATGGGTATTGGGTCCGTAATTAATTATTATCAACTACCATTATTTCGAGGGTTTGAATTGCTCATCTCCCCTCCCGATATCTTTTTCCTTTGATAGCTAAGACAATTGCCAGCTTGACGCAAATATTTTCGCCGCAAATCAGTTTAATTTGCTTAATATATACTATTTAATTATTACTGTTATCCTGATTATAATCGGTTTAGTGACCGATTAATGTATAAACCTTTTTAAAACGAAAGATTCGAGTTCCTCCTCTGTGTTGGTAAATACTAACTACTATAGCATAGTGTGTGTGTGTGTATATGTATAGTAATGCTTTCTTTCTTTTTACTTTAAAAAAAAATTGAGGGAGGTGTGGAATTTTAATTGATTTGATATATTCCAACCAAAAAAATGTTAGTGAATACTAATTTGTTTTTGGTGCGGCTATCTATTGCTGCTGTTTGCCTACTTTTTCTTTATGATTATGATTATATCATATTATTACCAAATATATTCAATATGATTCTGAATTATTGGTAAACATTTTTGCTGGAATATGTCAAATCAAGTTAAACTATATATAAAAAGCCATATACAAATATATAATTTCAAGGAAAAACAAGTCTTTAATTTAATATTGGTAATGGGAACTTGAATCGTAGACATGCATCAAACACTATATATATATAGAACCACCAAAGCAATTTACCAAAACAATTTTGGTTGGCACATATTAAACCAAATATTATTATTAGTCAATTATAAGCTATAAACGAGAGTGATTAATCGTAGATATCCATCTCTATCAAATTCAATGCACGCAGTTTCATCACTAGTACGTAGTATAAAATTGCGAGACTGAACTTCCTAAAATCAAATGGGTTTATAAGAAAAATTACGATTTACCTTTGGTTTAATTAAGAAAAAGTTAGTATATATAGTATTATCAAGTTTCATTAATATCTCAAGGTTGATTATTTGATTTGAATTTAAAGTGGATGTTATTGCTTTTAAAGTATCACTGATGAGATGTAGCAAAAAGTATCACTGATGAGGGCGAAATTGTTAGGAAGGTTGAGTAGTTATCTTTTGGGGGTTACATCGAATTTTCTCAATTAAAGATAGGTACATTAACAGTTCCAGGTAGTAGACACATCATTAATATTTCTATCTATCATGTTACCTGGCTTAGCTAGAAGTTGGTACATATACATGTACTTAATACATGTGAATTACACTATGATATTTCCTTTTTGTCTAATTTCCTTTTTGTCTATTTATGGCAAAAAAAAAAAAAAAGCAGTCACAAGTTCACAACTAGTCTTCAATAGTGATATATTATATTTCTCTGGAATATTGGAGAAACAGTAGTAGAAATTAAATTTAATTAACTTTGATATATATTTATTCTCTGCTTACCAAACAAATGGTAAATTAGTATACAAACAATTCAATTTGGCATTTATATATCTTTTTTTTTTTTTTTTTTTTTCCTGAAAGCATTTATATATCTTAATCTTAATTAAAGGCTTGAACAACTCCACTCTTAAGATAAAGATTTGGGTTCAGGGAAAACATGTGGTCAAAGACAGATGACAAAGAAAAGAAAAGTATATACATATATAGCCAACGTACATACCTTCTTTAAGACTAACCAAAAAACGTACATACCTTCTAGGAGAGTCAATCTTCTTGAATATTTTATATTTCTATTAATGACAGTTTCAATCTTCTCCACTTCATCATCATTCATCAAAGTTAGATGCACTGATCAAAATTGTCTAGCAGTCTGAAAAGTGATTATGTTGAAATGCACCATCTTTTTTACAAATTAGCAGGAAGGCAAAACATGTCTAAGGTATTTAACAAACTTGAAGGTTTTAAGTTTCAACGAAAACCTATATTACAAGCTGAGTCTTCAATCAATTGAACTATATCAGAAGCTGATTCTTTCAGCAGAGCAAAAAACATTTCAGGACTTTTTGCTGCCATGTCGACGGGGAAATAAGGGTTCTCCAGGACTTTTGCAGTTCTAAGCAGAGTCCTTAGCACATGTAGCTCTTCATTGGTTGCATTGAATAGTCGGAATTCGACCATCTTTAAGTGCTTCAAGAAGCATTTTGGCACTGGATCCAAAATCCAATCATCTTTTTCATCGTAAGTAGACAAGCACACTCCCTACAATGACATCAACGCAACACAGGTTTAAAACTGCAAGAATTGAAGTAAAACATATGCAAACGCTTTGACAATTCATACAAGTTACTGATGCAAAATTAAGAGATTCAAGATGGGGGAATATTTGAGTATTGTTACAAAAAAGGTTTTCATGTCTAACAAGACAAGTATAGTGCTGCAATGATTTTGTAATTGGACAACATACCTGTTCAAAACAAAGAGATTCAAGTCGAGGTGAAATCTGGAGAAGGTTGAGTAGCCCTCTACAAGCAAAATCCATTTGTTGCCCTTGCCCTATCCCAAATACTTTTATTTGCTCCAAATTCTTAAACAATGGGCCTGGGGGGATGGGTGGCCAAATCTTCTTCTGCATAAGTGAGAACCTAGAATAGGAATATAGGGCAATGCAATACATCACAAATGTATGACAAAAAAAGGCTACTAACTTTTGAGAAAAGCATTCTATACATTACCAAAACAAACTATGAGCAAAGAATTTAAAAAAGAAAAACCGGTCAAAAAGGCTAGTACATACATACCTTAGGAGTACCACAAGATATGCATAAATATTTCAAGGTTTTTTCAAACCCCCTTAGAAGCCGGTGTGCATGAAGAGAAACATCTACTTGTCTTCCTTCTTCATTTGCAGGCACCCATGCTCTAACTAGTGCACCAACCAGAGAGGGCGCATCAACAATGCAGTATTCTTCTCTAAGTGTACCTCGATAGCCAAAATATTTGAGTCTCATTCCAGATATAATGAAATTACAGGAAGATTCATAAAATTCATATTCATGTTCAAATATGTTTAAATCTTCAAGCATTGGACTCGAAATATGAACAACTTGCAAATCTGTCCACGTACATTTATGCAGAACCAACTTCTTTAAGCATGGGCAACCAGAAATGAGCTGCTCTAACTCTACCAAATGGTGATCCATAAAGTCTATGAATGCAAGAGTCAAGATCTCGAGACTCGGAAAGCAAATAAAAGGAGGAAGCATGAGAGGACAACAAAACGACAAAATTAGCTCCTCAAGTGTATCACATGTAAAAAGGCATTGAGGCAACTTAAACTCAAACACAGGATCATGATTATATACTTCATCATCAATGCCAAGAAATAGCAATAACCTCTTAACTTTTTGCCGTAAAGCAGAACCTATCCATGCCCCAATGGGAGGTTCACCATATCGGAGAATGCATCTTAATGAGAATGTTTCCAAATATGAAGATTCATGAAGCAGAAGTGCCCTTTCCACAAAATTCATGTAGTCTGTCCATCTTGTGCCCTCTTCTGCTCCTCTATCTAAATCTAAATAAAGGTTGGGTATGGACGTCCACAAGAACTGCCATCTTTTTGACAAGATGCTTGTTCTAACAGCATCCTTTGTTGGGAGGAAAGATAGAATTTTCTCAAGAATTTCATCCGGTAAATTGCATATCCCATGCTTGCAATCATCAGATTTTTTATTTGAACCAAGCTCCAAATTGACATTCATGGTTATCTCAGATCCCCTACAAAAATCACCAATATAATCAGACCCACCATGACATCTGAAACAGCCAAAACATCTACTTAAAAAGAGGAATTAAATTATTTCCTTGGACAACTTAACAAAATCATAAAGCATAACAAAAAAGAAAACTATAACATACAAGTTTCCTAATTGGTGAAGTTCAACAGTCAATTCCGCATTATAACCTCTATTAATTTCACTATGCAAGCAAGTTATCCTTTTTTTTTGATAAATATATATGTTTCCTTTCTTTATCCAGCAGCAGCAATTCTTGAAGTGTTATCAAAAAAAAAAATCCAGCAGCAGCAAAAACTGCTACAAGCACAAAGTGGACCGGTACAAACAATGTTCAGCTAGCTAAAATTAGCCTCTACCAATCAAGAGTCAAACTCCAACTATTAATTACAGAGTAAAACATTTATAAGGGTCTTTAGCAAAACGCTTGAAACCATGTAATCTAAATCTGATAACGTCAGAAAGAAAGCGAAATAGATGATCAACACTTTGTTGCAAGCAAGTAATAATTTTGAGGTAAAAACCTTAACAAGAATGGGTAGCCATCAACCAGAAATACAGTGAAAAAGGAATGGCAAAGCCCCAAAAGCAACAAATAATGAAACCCTGGTCGGTGATTTAGCATAAAAAATGGTAACAAACAATACTCATAGGAAAAAGAAAAAGAAAAAGAAACTAAGAAAGAGACACATTATCCGACTAACCTTTAGATTCACAGTCGTTACATGAGCTTATGATCCTTGTCTTGTCTCTGCCCGCCTATAAAAATTCTGGAGAGTGAGAAATAGTAAAATGTTCAAAAGCTCGGGGAAGGTGGAACCAGCTTCTGTCCACTGTCCAGTTCTTCTCTACCGTTCGATTTGTTCCATTTCTCTTATGGCTAACCGTTAGATAATGATTAGCTGGAACGTCACACAAAATATCTCGTGGGCCCGTCTTTTTGTGAATTGTGAATTTTGTGTGGGCCGAGTTGTAGACTTGTAGTTCGAGTTGTAGGATTATATATACAAACAATTCAATTTGGCATTTATTTATATATCTTTTTTTTTTTTGGTGACAGCATTTTTATATCTTAATCTTAATTAAAGGCTTAAACAAGCTCCGCTCTTAAGATAAAGATTTGGGTTCAGGGAAAACATGGTCAAAGACGGATGACAAAGAACAGAAATATATACATATAGCCAACGTACATACCTTCTTTAACCAAAAACCGTACATACCTTATTCTAATATTAGTTTAGTATACTTTCTTCTTATAAAAAAGGAATAAAACTGCATGTTACCTCGAAGCAAGTTGAGGTGCTGCAGGCCTGGGAAGCCATTAATAAAGCCGAGATTAACTAGGCAAGCTGCCAGGGTTAAGCCCTGTTACATATAGCAGGGGTAATGTTTAACCTCTGCTCATTGCTGCTAATCCCACACCCTTGGACGGAAAAAGTGGTCTAAATCTCTCTTTTAACTACCCAATGAGCCATTGATTCAATTGTCTTTGTAGGATATATACGGCTAGCTGATGCCCTAATTAATGACTTAGTCACTGGCTCATGGCTCCTGCATTGTCAACTTCTCAGATTACCTTATTATTGTTTTTAGCTTTGGGTGGGGGATTATTTGGAGCCTGGAGAAGTTTTTGCCTCTGTTTGTAAGTAAAAACTGAATATACAGAGGAATTGGTGTAAATTCAATACTCAGTATGAAGCTAGGCTCTTAGGCCCCGACTGGTCAGTAACTGCATAGACAAAAAAAAGCCTTCAAGCTTTAGAAATTACAATAGAGGTGGGTTGCAGTGGGTTCAGTCTTGTCTCTTTGGGCAGATATGTTTCTCAATTGTCAAAAAAAATTCAGCCTTTTGTTCTAAAGATTCCAACTTATAACACAACTCAGCATCATTTTTGCTACAAATTAGTTTGATAAATGAAGCTAATGCTTTCTTATTGAGAACCCATTATCATTAAGAGGGTCCAAAATCTAAACAAGCAGTTTGCACATGATAATGGGGTTTATGCTAATGCATCTTTCAAAAGGATTTGAAATGTGAAACATACTCTCACCATACACATAATTGAAGCTTAGTTTACATAAATCAACTTTCTCTTATTTTTCTCTCAACATTTGCTGCAATTATATCATCTCAAATCTAATAGTATATAGTTAGCATTTATATAGTTCTTAATTAGGAATTTCAGCATAACTTGGATGGTTTTCAGGCTATGGGCTACCTTTGGTCATGATCATTTACCCAAACTAGAGTTCAAAAGGATTTATATTTGCACGTGATCTTCATCTACCATATGCTAATGAAAGTTAAAAATATTGAAAAAGTTACTAGAAAGAAAATACTACTACCAGTTCTAGTCGCTATATCTCCTGCAATTACAACCAGATCAAAAGGACAGAAATTAAAAAGTTGCAGCATCCTTCCAATTTCAACAACCCCAGAGATTTCATTTTCCCACTTACTTTTGAAGAACAACTTTTTTGGCACAACAGTTACTTTAATCATATGATAAAACATAACTGCTTAACTTCTTTCTCCTTTCATCCAAGTTTCTCTCATTTGAGGAAATGGGGATTTCTTTTCAGTCTTGTTGTCCATGGATCCCACACCCACCCATTAACAAATTTATTCGGGGGAGTTGAACGAGAATAAATAAGAGCTCGTTTGGCATCGTTTTTGTTTCCTGTTTTCTGTTGTCAATTTCCTGTTTTTGAAAACAAAACAGTGAAAACATGTTTGGCAGGTTATTTCTGTTTTCAAAAATTTTGGAAACAGAAGCAGTGTTTTGGAAAAAAGTGGAAGCAAAAATTTTGTGTTTTCATGTTTTTCCAAAACACTTCCAAAACACAGAAGTAGAATTATGAACAGTAACTCACAAGCTTTTTAACCATTTTTTCTTTTACTTTTTTATTTAAAAACATACAACCAAATTGTATATCCAAATATGTTTTTGTTTTTAAAAATTGACAACGTAACAAAAACAAAACGAAAACGAAACAAAAATAAAAAACAGAAAAACGGAAACGATGCCAAACGATCCTAAGCTAGTAATTTCCCTTCCCCCTTTTGGTTCATTACAAGGCTTTTGAACTATTGGATTAAAGCCCAAATTCACAGTCTGGATTGGGTTGGGTTCCGTTTAATCAAACTACTATTGTTAGTCCCTACTCCCTTGGATGAATTCATTGCCACAAGAACATTGTTAATGGGCGGATGAATTTGGCAGATAATGAATTTTATTTTTTTATTTTGGCAGAACATTCATTTCTAAATTTCATAGATAGAAAAATTAGTACTACTTGATAGAACATTGCAAAATAAGAATGATTTGTCATAAAAGTCCGTATAGGATTTAAATTTGAGGCGTACATTTATTGATCTCATACATCAATGAACCATATATTAACAAATCATGCCATAAATTTCTTTTTCACATTTTTAATCTTAATTGGGTTTTAACGGTTGTGTTTAGTGTTGTCAATATGGTTTTTATCTCGTGATGTTGAAATTCCCTGGCCCTTACACATGGATACTAAAAAAAAGGGGAGAATTTCCCTTGAGTGTATTGGAATTTAAAATAATCAATGAATTGTTCTATATTACAAAATAATCAACATCTGGTGTAATAGCTTTGTTTATCAATTTTAAGTGTAATGGACATGTTTTATGTAAAGACAAAATTGTCCATATCACATCTCCTCCCTATCTTCGTTCTTGGTTCTCTGTTTTATCCCCTTACCGTCGGCAAACATCTCTTCACCGCCAGTGAGCTCCTCTCCTCTCATTTATTGCCGATTTCAAACTCATAAAAATTTATAAAAATCACAAAAAATATATCCTTTGATGCTCTTTCTATTTCCACAATTAGTTTTCTTCAAAACAATTATTTTCTCACTCCAAAATTTAAATACCCAGAAACCTTGTAAAATTTTGATCTCTTCCATCCACCATTTCATGGACTTGGTTTTGTATTATATAATTCTACACAGTCTAGTCTCTCTTCTCACCGTTTCAATGAATTTTCACTTACACACTAAAACCAACAAATCATCACCACCCTTGGAGGATTTTGGATAAATTCCCTATTCCCCTTTGTCTACTATTGATATAGTATTTCCCTCTTGCCCAGACTTTTCCTTCATATCGTCCATTTTTTTTTAATTTTAACAATTAAATCTCCATAGGTCTTCGATTTTGAGTAGTTTTGCGTAGTTTTAGTTGACTTATGGGTTGCAATGGGTGATTACACAATATTAGAATGGGTAATGTAGGAAAATTAAGGAAATTTTCATTACACTTAAAAGTGATCTCATTACACTCAAAAAGAATCATTACACCAAATGGTGATTACTTTTCATCATGCAACCATTCATTGATTATTTTGTATTCCAATACACTTAAGAGGAATTTTCCCAAAAAAAAAACATGTAGAGGCATATACATTGATAAACATAAAAAAAAAAAATTACATGTAGAGGCATATAGATTGATACACAGACAAAATTAATCAATGAATGAACTAATGAATCTAACTAATTAGCAATTAATAGCTTGCTACCCATTCACGAGAAATCATTACTTGGATTGGTTCCACCATGTTATTTATTGTCTAGACCAATAAAATTGTGACAAGTTAGATTTTTTCCTATAAAAACTAAAACCTTAGCAAATTAATGTAGTAAATTTAGGGACTTATCTTGTAAATCTCATCTGGTTAAACTTGGAGCTAAACTTGGTGATAATTTTTTGTTTAAATTTTAGGAAAAAATCTGACTTGTCACAATTTTATTGGTCGGTACAATGGATGATGTGGTGGAACCGGTCCATTTAATAATTTCTCCCTATTCACCATTATTTTTATTGACAAAACACATTGCAATTTGGTTTTAAAAAAAACACACATTGCAATTGATATGTAATTAAGTTTTATGATTTTTTTGGGTACTAACTCCGTAGTATCTAATAATCACATTGGATCCCGACTGATTCAGAGTCAACTAGTCACATCGAATCTCATATGGGGGAAGCTCTCTTAACACGTGTTTTCCTTATTTACAAGACTCGAAACCAAGGCATTGCTTAAAAAGTATTGAGTTACTTCCATTCAACCCACGTGTTTTGTTTGCAAATTTACTTAGACTCATTCAACTTTATTCCCTGATTGTATTTGCTTAAGATTAAGCTATAACTTTTAGCTAAACTTTTTTTTTTTTGAGTGGTACAAGTGAAATCTCATTACAATCAGAATAAATCTCCATATGCCTAAATATCTAAATGAGAATTCATCCCAAACTAAGAAATTACCTTAAATAACCTACCTATCAAACTAACATACAAATAAACAAATAAATAATCTAAACTCATATTCCGTGAGACTTGAACCCAGGACCTCACAGTCCAGCCACCGTGCACTCACCAGTTGAGCTAACAACTCGGGTGCAACTTTTAGCTAACCTTAATTAGATGAGTGATCGTAAATAATATATTTGAGTATCTGCTAATCAATAATTCAAACTTTTACTACTGTTTAAATTTAATGCAATCAACCAATCACCATCCCACATGGTACTTTATAATTATCTTAAATAATGTGTGTTAATTTGGAAATTTTGCCAGACTTAGGAACATCTTTTTCCCTTCTAGAAATTTCAAATGTTTATATGTGTGACACTTGGATTTTTCTCATTTATACGTCTGTACATTTTACATAGTTGTGGTGGTATATGGGGTTATCTTAGCCATCCGATACAACATTATTGGGATTATCTTATTCATTCATTTCTAATCATTCTAATAGGATCAACTTATAAATCATGAGAAATCCCCCTCACTTCTTTTATCCCACCAAGTCCGAATAATTGGTAAGAGAAATCTCTTCTTATATAAGATTCCATTATTAATTTTTATGATAATTTATGATTTGATGTGGTAACTAACATTTACTCTTAACAAATTACATGATGTAGAATAAATAATGAATAACGTGACTAATCAAGATGACGAATCAGCCTCTAATAGGGGGACTAGATCCGAGAGAGATACAAATAATAATCAGTACACATTTACTGGTAATGAAGGAGCCGAATTGTGTCCTGATCACTATAGACTATCAATGTATCTCCGAACCGGTGGTGCTCCTAGATGGAGTAAGTTTTTTCATCTCTTATAAAATAGCTTGAATGAATTCTTACTAAAACTGAATTAAATTAATTAAGATATATAATATAAACGCATTCTAGTGAGTGTAAAATCAATAGGGTAGTTTCCATAAATTATTTTAAATAGGAGATCCGTATTTTAGGGGGAGATATTATTAAGTAATATATATTTGATTTAAAATTTTGAGGATTTTTGGTCATTTTGTTTCTTTATTTAATTTTGACTTACTATCCTTTTCCTTCCTTGAACTTGTAGCGTTTGAATGTTTTGCCCACTGAATTTTAATTTTGGACATTTTGCCGCATGAACTTCAATTTTGGGACGTCTTGCCCTTTCAGGGTAACAGCACCGTCAAGATGCTTGTGTGGCACAAAAATGCCATGTGGCATTGCCACGTGAGACCAGCCCGACCCATGTGGCAATGCCACATGGGACAAAACTGTCGACGTGGCAATTCCACATGGCATTTTGTCCCACGTGGTATTGCCACGTCAGTGGCTTAACGGTGCCGTTAGGTTGAGGGGGTGAAATGTCCCAAAATTGAAATTTAGAGGGTAAAATGTCCAAAATTAAAATTCATGAGGCCCTTGAATTTTAATGTCCAAAATTTTGACTTAATATCCTTTTCCCTCATTGAACTTGTAGCGTCTGGACATTTTGCCCCATGAATTTCAATTTTGAACATTTTGTCCCATGAATTTCAATTTTGGGACGTCTTGCCCCTTTAGGGTAACAGCACCGTCAAGATACTTGTGTGGCACAAAAATGCCACGTGGCATTGCCACGCGAGACCAGCCCGACCCACGTAGCATTGCCACATCAGACAAAATTGCTGACGTGGCAATTCCACATGGCATTTTGTCCCACGTGGTATTGCCACGTCAATGGCTTAACGGTGCCATTAGACCGAGGAGATAAAACCTCCGAAAATTGAAGTTTAGAGGGCAAAATGTCCAAAATTAAAATTCACGAGGTAAAACATACAAATTCAAGAGAAAAATGATACTTTAGTCATTTAACCTTTTATATATAAGTTTGGACCCATACTTGATATATATAACTGATTTTTATTGGTCTCTCATCTCATCTGTTTTATTTATTAGTTATTTTACTTATTGTTATATATATATATATATATACACACTAAATATTTAATCCCTTCAAATATTTATAATAACCATGATTAATTTATCTGTTTGTTCACGTTTTAAATTTAAAAAATGGAATTACTCTCATTCAATTTAAACCTTATCCAGTTTTACCATATCCATGGATTTTATGGAAGAATGTCACTGTTCTAAATTCTCCAAAAATAATAGTATAGTATTAGTATTAAGAAATGAGAAATCATTTTACATGTTGATCAATTTTATATATGTTCTATATCTTGCCCGACTAGCCATGTGGGTTAGGCCCATCACTGCAATGAGATTTAGACTCATTTAAAGATGATCCAATTTTCCACAGTTTGGGTAAATTATTCTCTAATTAGAGACCCATTTCACCATTTGCTGTAACTTAATCCCCTTCAAATATTTTTTATAATATATATAAGTAATTAATTTGTATAAGTATATAATTTATATGTTGATGATTCAATTGGCCTTTGATTTTATAAATCTTGCAGGGAGGGACATACATTATGGGCATCAGCCAAATGTGGTACCTCCAGAACAGCCTCCTTCTCCTGATCACGTGCAGCATTCTCCTTCTATTCTTGTAGATTCGGGTATTACATAAGTCATATATAACTTCAATGTTTTTTTTCTTATTATTATTATTTTTTAAAATTTTCCCTTATAAACTTATAAATACTCCTCGGCCAAAAAAAAAAAAAAACTTATAAATACTCATTCATTGTAGAAACATCTAGCGATAGCTCAGGATCAGATGCAGAGGAGAATGATGAGCAGCCTGCTATCGTAGATTTGGGTATTACAACTTTCACTACCTTTTTCCTTTGTAATATACTTTTCAATGCATAATACTACGTACTGCACTTGGAAAATTATTATTATCATTTTTTTTGTAGTAACACCCAGCAATAGTTTAGGATCAGAGGAAGAGGAGGAGGAAGAAGAGGAAGAGGAGGAAGAAGGGGAGGAGGAGGAAGTGGAGGATGAGGAAGAAAATCAAGGAGTGGAAGAAGAAGTGGAGGATGAGGAAGAAAATGTGGAAGAAGAAGTGGAGGATGAGGAAGAAATTCAAGGAGTGGGAGAAGTAGGGGAGGAAAATGAAGATGAAGATGATAAGAAGATTTTCATCTATAATTTGAATCATCAAGTGATTGAGGTAGATGTAAGAAACTTTTTTGAAAGAATGATAGGTGAAGTTGTGAGGGTTGACTTCTATCGACTTTCAAACGAAAGAAACCAAACTAGTTCTGCATTTGTCAAGTTTGCAGATGTAGAACAAGCTCATCAAGCTTTAAGGTTGCAAAACAATGTTGAGGTAAGCATGAATTAGATCAGTATTTAACTTATAATTTGTTTACTAATTACTTCAATTTTCAGTTTCGATTCTTCTCATGATCATTATATACATGTATTATAGTTAGAATTAATCCTTTTCTATGTCTAGATACGTGGGAGGCGGTTCTCAAAATCACCTAGCAATGAGTGTCGCAGACTTTTCATTGGAAGAATAACATATCGTTTGACAAAAGAAAGGGTAAGTATTACAAACTAAATTTATTTTTATTAAGTAACTTGATTTGTTAATTCACTCTTTGTTAATTTATATGGCATGACAGATGGGAAGTTTATCGGTAAGATATGATATCAGGGGTTGGGTGAGAATTGACTATATGGAAAACAATGCTCACCCACCATTACTGCCTGGCAATGCAAATAAAGGTTTTTGCTTTGTGGAGTTTTCCTCTCACTCTAATGCCATGCATGATGGCATATGAAAGGCTTAAACCACTGGTGGGGAGGGGATATAATGTATTTGGCCATCCTGGAGGCTTCAGTAATATTTCATTTGCCACTCCTCACTAATTAGCATCATACCAGCATGGATAAGCAAATGCTAAGAGTTAAGTATACTTTTACCTATTAATTAGTTAATCATAAAATTGTTAAATTAATTTTAAGTAATGATGTTGGCTTTGGCTTGTGTAGGTGTTTGAAGGCTTGAAAAAAGATGCTGTGGTGTTTGAAGGAAGGCATCATCATTGTCATGGTCTTAGTCTATTATGTTTGTTTTTAGATGTTTGCAAACTATGAATATTATTAGATTTTTACTCAGTATTTGATTAGATGTCAGGGTATTAGGTATCATGATGTCATGGACCCATCCCTGCTTGACATGTGTGCTTACTTTGATTTCAGATGTTTATATATGTGTGTTCTTTGCATTCTGTTCATGCTTATACATATCTATGTTCATTTGTGTTTGTCTTATATATATTTATATTTGTCTCTTATTTTATTAACCACGATGGAGCATTACGTTTAATATTTTGATAAAAAAAATTGGAGCATCACGTTTTAATTGGCAAGCTTTTGTCAGTCATGGCAAGGCTTGAAACAATGCATCAAGCAGTTTAGGAAGTTAATAAGTTTATGAAAGGCTGGTTTGATAACAGATCCACAACCATGTTTTAGCCTTGGAGTGTAATTAATTTAGTGCTACTCTAGCTCACACGATCAACAAATTCTTCTCAGTGTATAATTACCTGTTTGCTAACACTTTTGCAAGGAAATATGCATTGATAATTAACACACACATATGTTGGAGGCAGACTGTAATTATCTATGCTTTGAATGTTGTAAAGTCAGTTTAATTGTACTTGTCTTTTTTTTTTTTTGGCGAAGTTTAATTGTACTTGTCTATGCATGAAGATAATTGTACTTGTCTGTAGGAGGGATGGATTCCAACAACTTAATTAATTTACCAGTTAGCAGTCCACATAGGCACTACAAGTAGAAAAGAGAAGACTCATGTGCAGAAAAAAAATCTTCTTTTCATAAAGAGTTGCTGCAGTGGGCAATGTATCAAGTGTGCTAGTAACCAAAGGAAGATTTTTATTTTCCAAATACTATTCCATGGGTATGACTATGAAGAGCCATTTATAGGTGGAGCTAACAGAGATTGATCAGATTTACTAATTACTAGCTAGCTCCCCAATATGAATTAAGGTTCTCACTTTTCAATGAGATTTTTCACAGAAAGGTGCAGGAAGAGCTTGGAATATGATCAATAAATTTTGCTAATGGCTGACATTGGAACCAATTTGAAAACCAAAAATTTAAAGGGCTTTGAATTCAAAAAAAGAAATAAAATTAAAGGACTTTGTAGGTGAAGTGAAGTATCCATGATAGACCTCCTTTAATATTTTGTTTTTTGGGGAGACCTCATTTATTTGGTCAAGACTCAAGCCCTATTTTCTCGTCGAAAAAGACTCGAGGCCCATTCTTAAAAAAAAGAAAAAAAAAAGACTCGAGGCCTCATTTAGCAATCCCCTTTTGTAGCGCTATATTTTATTTAGCACAAGGGGAAAAAAATTGGTAAAAAAATGAAAACGTTAGAACTTCAGAATTTTTTTTGGCATTAGAACTTCAGAATTTAATCGCCAAATTTACATCACCAATTGGCAAAAAATGTCGAAAGCCA
The DNA here is from genome assembly GCA_001974805.1 of Corchorus capsularis. Classification (NCBI taxonomy): domain Eukaryota; kingdom Viridiplantae; phylum Streptophyta; class Magnoliopsida; order Malvales; family Malvaceae; genus Corchorus; species Corchorus capsularis. The sequence goes on from AWWV01010846.1 coordinate 14,911, forward strand.
AAGGTTCTCAATCTCCTCTCAGTCTCACCCTTCCTCGCCGCATCGCCTATCATTTCTCTGTTTTTATCCTTGACCTTCGCGATCCATCTAAGTTCTAACGATCCTCGATCTTTCCTCGACGCTCGACTCACGTCCGGTTCTTGCTCCAGTTCTTAACCGACGGCCGACTCCATTTTTCAAAAGATTTGCCAGGTTCTTCTTCTCTTTCGACATCCTCTTATCTATTACCGGAATTCGCTAGTTTACATGTCGCATTTCAAGATTCCTCTGTCCCTTGAAAATAAACCCTAAAATTATGCAAACTTGGTTTTTGACAATTTTGTGATCTGTTTGTGTAGTTCGAACTTTAGAATATCTTGCCTATGATAACTTAATCCTTCTTTTTTAGCTAACAAACTTTTGATTTATTTTATTAGTATCTTGTATTGCCCGAGTGATTCTTTGTTTTCTTAATTGATTGGTTCATTCGGGTTTAATATGCTAATTTTTGGGGAAAATATTATGTTAGTAGTGTATTTGTATAATCAGAATATACCAGTGTGAATAATATTGAAAAGCCTTTTATAACTATTCAAATCGCCTGGATATCTTCCTTGAACACAGTTGTTAACTTGCTGATTTAATGTGTAGTGGAGTAGAGTGAAGAGATGAAAATGGAAGATTGTAACAATATAGAAAGAGGAAGGGATTTGAAACGAAAAAGAGTGGAGTGGATCTTAAGCCATCTTGACCTTCTGAAGAGCCACTTGTGCCTTAAAGTGATGATGAACCTTAAAGTGATGATGAAGAGGGAATTGAGGCACGTCGGCATTGAGCAGCAGCAGGAGGGAATGGTCTCTGATTTCAAAATGACGAAGGTGAAGATAATGGACCAGTTGCAGGAAGGAATGGTCATGGAGTTCAAATTGAAGATGATGATGATCCATATGGGCACAGATCAATTCTAGTTATGCAAAATCACCAGGTTGAAGTTCGAAGAGACTACACTTACCTTCACACTGTTACCTGCCAGGTAAATAAAGTTTATTTTGTGTGTTAAATTTGAATGGGTATGTAAACTGAACTTGGTTTTCTTTATCTCTTAGGATTTGACCCCCCAAAAAAATATGTTCACTTTTTCAGCTGCTTTATTTTAGTTTGGAGAAATTTTCTTCGGTCTCTTTGTCAAACTTGAATGTGTATTCTTGCCTAGTTTGTAGAAACTATTACCAAGGGAGAGAGAAAAGTCATGCTTATACTCAATAGTCTAGAAGCAGTATGTAGGCATCAATCTTTGAACAGAGAAGGTGTATTGTCTTCCTGATCGATATGGAATTAATGACCCATTATTGGATGATATGCCTCAGTAAACCAATTTTATGCCTATGTTGCAGTTTACTGGACCACCATAATATTATCTGAAATTTATGAACTTCAAATGTTTTCAGAAACTCAAGTGGATGAAAATAACTATTTAATGTTGCTTAAGCATCTTTCAGGGAAAAATTTCTGTTGTTTTCTAGTATAATGTTATTGTTAAGGCTGTTGAGCTTGCTTGGCTCTGAACTGAACTCGAGCTCTGTTGCTGCAATACTGGCCACCTCTCTGCTATGAGCAAGCTTTTATTCAGAATGTACTAAGCGAACTTATAAATTAATTACGTAAGATGGATTTACATGATGGTTGCTTTTATGCTATTCACATTTGCATGTGATACATATATTTAATATTATATTAGTCAATTAACGCTAGCTTAAGATACACTAGCATTTAAATTATCTCTAAGTCATTTCTATGTTTAGAATACAAAAACATTTGCAGAGAGCTGTCTTGACCTGAATGTCTCTGTATCTTGAATGGTCTCCTTCCTTTCGAACATGCATCTAATTTCTTATTAACCATTGTTGATGGGTCCTGTAGGTTCTGGAGCTTATTTTCTATATCCAAGCGAAGGTATCCACAGACGTTGGATAGTGGTTACAGAATCACATCAACAGCTGCAACTTCTGATCAAGCTGCTTTAATTTTAAGCATCCCCAAGCATAAACCTGGGGATGAAACTCAAGTAACTCTATGTGCATCTCAATTTCCCAGCAGACATGTTAAGGTAATGTGCTGTTGCTTGTATAATACTATATATTTTATAAAATTTAAGTTCTTATAACTAAGGTCAAGATGGGTTTCCATCTCGTCCAGTCATTGCCCCATAAATTGAAAATTTATGTTTGTCATACCATATATAAGTAGTTTTAGTGTATCTTGCAAGATTATGGGTATAATTCTTTTTTCGGTATTACATTTTCTTTATTTGAATTAAGTTAGTAGTACTCTTTTTCTTTACGGTAATCATTTCTGATAGTTGATGAGTTGCATATCTGCACATATATTTATTAGTATTATTCTATTTTCAATCTATCTATCAATTTATATGATTTTCATGTAAATTTTCTTCTATTGTGTAGGAAAAATGGGCTAAGAATCTCTATTTTGCCTGTCTATGCTATGGAAGGACTGTATCATGGACTGTATCATGAAATCAGTGCATGTGCTGGGGAATTTTTCCTGGGAGGGAAAGGTGAGGAGTTTATTTTTCCCTCCCCAGAGTCTTATCTATGAATCTGTTTTCATCTTTTTTGGATCTTCAATGTTAAATGTAAAGAGTGGATATTTGCAAATAAATTCTTGGCACATTTATTAAGGTTTTTTGGACATTCATATTCAGGCCTGTTATTGTCAACTGCTTATTAAGTCACATTCCAGACTACTTGAGTAACATTACCTAATTCAGATATATGTATGCCCCAATTCTATGTCTTTGTCTTTCCTCTCCATCTCTCCTTGTTTTTTTATTCCTTCTATGTGAATGTTCAATTTCATTTTGTTAGCCTTCTCTGATGAAATGATCTGTAATGTTCAGGAGCAGTGAATGCAAGTATGCAACTTGTTGTTTTGGAACTGTTATCCTGGAGTTGGCAAACTGGTTAACTTGGAGGATCTGCTACTGAAATAGGTCAGAGTTGTCTCCTGCTTCAGGCTTAACTAGAGCTTAGCATGCATGCATTTTACTGATTTCAGTTTATAATATTGTACTTTCTCTCACATATGCTTTAAGATTCTTTTGCTAACTTCTTGCAGCTGGATGCATGTAAAGAAATGCGAAGAATTCTAACAAATTTTCCACCTATAGATGTATAGACAAAATGCTATTGTTATGAATGAATCCTTGATAAAAGGTGGTTGCGATAAGATGTTTTTAAGTTCAATCTTTTTCATGTTTCATTTTTTTATGCATAGTCATAAAACTTCCTTCACATTGTTCAATCCTCTTCATGTTTCAATTTATAATATTCTTCATTTTTAGTAATAAACAATATTTAATGAATATTACCCAATGCAGAATTACACTGTTAGAAGAATTAATGTGACAACAGTTGGGGAAGCTGAAGCTCTTCTCAAGGGGGGGGGCATTTTCATCCTCTGTTGTCTCTGATTACATTCTCTTGTACTTCTGATTTTGGAATTCTTCCACAATCAGTCCCTTTAATCCAAAGAAAGTATTAGAATAATATTATATCATATATGTGTTTTCTATTATAGTACTGTTACTTGATTCTTCTCCTTTCTCTCTTCTATGTGATTTTTTTTGGTATTAGAGTTTCTTTCTCTCTTCTATGCCAGTAAGAAATTACAGATTGTGTTATTCCACATGTTTTAAATTGTTCTGTATGTCCTTAACAGGTTTCTTCAGAGACTTCTGTGGCTGAAAACAAAAGATGGACCACTATTATTGGTAGTTTGTCTCCTCAAATTTAAGAAGTTCAAATGCTTTTAGAAACTCAAGTGGATGAAAACCAGCTATCTAATGTTGCTTAAGCATCTTTCAAGAAAAATTCTATACATGGTAAGCCAGCATGTGCTAGCTCTGTTAAGTCATAAAGATAACAAGGAGTTCCTGAATAATTCTTGCCACTTGGGAGTTCTCTTTAATGTTAAATATTTAAAGTTGGACTAAGTAAAATCCAAACAGTTTGGACCTTTTTTTTTAATTTGAAATTTAAATTAGGAATTATCAAGTAAAATATTGTGTCTAACTTGTGGTTTAAGAGTCTTTTGATTACTTCTTGCAGGTGCATACAAATTATTGCAGCCATAGATGCCTGCATGTATTGCATCTCGTCTCTCAATGTGGGGTTAGTCTTGCATTTCTTCACATGCGTTCAGCTTCACTCAGACCTGGAACATGGGATCTTACATAGTTTACATAGTTCACATCAAGTCTATGTAAGTGTCTCATGACTTCTTTATCCGATTCTTGATATCAAGTGACTTCCTTAAATGGTTGCTCGACAATCTAAATGCATCATTCTGCTGCCCTTTACAGTATTTTCTGGAACAATTCTTTTACTGGAATCATCACCAAAGGGATCACTGAGCTCAAGGAATTGGAGGGGTTGGACTTGGGATATAAGAATTGCAGTAGACCTCTTCCCCTGAACTTGGGAGCAATCTGTCACGAACGATCTTGTAAGTCAATATTGTCAAAAAGTATGGTTCTCAGTCTCTGGAGGTTCTTTATCTCTCACCAGTAGAATAATTCAACTTTATGCCTATGTTGCAGTTTACTGGGCCATAATGAGCTTCAAGCTAGGTAGTTTCTCTCCTGAAATTTAAGAAGTTCAAATGCTTTCAGAAACTCAAGTAGATGAAAACCAGCTATCTAATGTTGCTTAAGCATCTTGCAAGAAAAATTCGATACATGGTAAGCCTAAACCAGCATATGCTAACTCTTTTAAGTCAAAAAGATAACAAGGAATTCATGAATAATTCTTGCCACTTGGGAGTTTTCTCTAATGCTAAATATTTAAAGTTTTACTAATTTAAATGCAAACTGTTTGTTTGCCTTGTTTTTTTTTTTGAAATTAGGAATAATCAAGTAAAATATTGTATCTAAATTGTGGTTTAACAGTTTTTGATTACTTCTTGCAGGTGCATACAGATGTGGAATAGGTGCAAGTTATTGCAGCCATAGATGCCTGCATATATTGCATCTTGTCTCTCAATGTGGGGTTAGTATTGCATTTCTTCACATGCGTTCAGCTTCACTCAGACGTGGAACATGGGATCTTATGTAGTTCATATCAAGTCTATGTAGTGCCTCATGGCATCTTTATATGATTCTTGGTATCAAGCGACTTCCTTAAATGGTTCCTTGACAATCTAAATGCATCATTCTGCTGCCCTTTACAGTATTTTGTGGAACAATTCTTTAACTGGAATCATCACCAGAGGGATCACTGAGCTCAAGGAATTGGAGGTGTTGGATTTGGGATATAAGAATTGCAAGTAGACCTCTTCCCCCTGAACTTGGCAGAAATCTGTCACTAACGATCTTGTAAGTCAATATTGTCAAAAAGTTTGGTTCTCAGACTCTGGAGGTTCTCTATCTCTCACCAGTAGAATAATTCAATTTTATGCCTATGTTGCAGTTTACTGGACCATAATGAGCTTCAAGATAGGTAGTTTGTGTCCTGAAATTTATGAACTTCAAATGCTTTCTTTTTTTTTTGGCAGAAAAACTTCAAATGCTTTCAGCAAGTGGATGAAAACCATCAAATATAGCTTAATCATCTTGCAAGGAAAGATTCAGTATATGGTAAGCCAGCATATGCTAGCTCTGTCAAGTCATAGAGATAAAAAGGAATTCCTGAATAATTCTTGCTTTTTAGGAGTTTTCTTTATTGATAAATATTAAAAGGTGGACTAAGTTAAATGCAAAGTGTTTGTTTACTTTGGTTGTTTTTTTTTTCTCAGTTAAAAAAGAAAAGAAACATAAGGGAAAATATTGTATCTCATCTCATCTCATTTGTGCCTTAAGAGTCTTTTGATTACTTCTTGCAGGTGCATACAGATTTGCAATTGGTGCAAATTATTGGTGCCGTAGATGCAGGCAGATATTGCATCTCATCTCTCTATATATGTTACCGTTTACTCCTGCATTTCTGCACATGTGTTAAGCTTCACTCAGACCTGGAACATGGGATCTTACATAGTTTGCATTTAGTGCAAAGTCAAAGCTCTCCTTGATCTCCTTCACCTTTCCGCTGTCCTGATCGTCCAAAGCTTCCCCAATATTCAGAACTTTAAAGCCATCCAATCATTTATTTTATTCTTCTGTGATCCTTTCTTTTTGTGCTGGAATTTTTTTGTGATTTTGCTTGTTAGTGATTGTCTTGATTGTTTCTTGTGGATTGTGTTGCCATTTGCTTGCTCCTGTTGATTTTCTTTTTTGGCTTCTGGATGATTGCTTGATTTTTTTATTTTTTGCCCAGAACGATGGTTGCCTGATTATGTTTTTCTGTTTTGCAGTTCTATCTGTTGCTGTCGTCTCTCTATTGGTGCAGTTAATGAAGGTAAACTACTTGTCACACTTGTAGTTATTTCTATTTCTTGGCATCTTGTTTAAAATATTAATCTTTTCATTTTTTTATGAGCCCCCCCCCCCC
>AWWV01010847.1:0-23427 GCA_001974805.1 Corchorus capsularis
CCGAGACTCGTGCCTGCGTTGTGTGTGGGGAGCATCACTGCCGAGAGCCATTTAATAAAATTATGATATAAAATATAATAACTTTATAACTTGATAATATATTAACCTAATAATCTTCCGTTGTGTGTGCGGGGAGCATCACTGCCGAGAGTCGCGTCTGCTATGTATTTGGGGAGCATCACTGCTGAGAGCCGTTTAATAAATTATTATAACTTAATACTAGCTTAATCATAATAACTTTAAAACTTAATTACAACTTGTAAAATTATAATAACTTTATAACTCAATAAGATATAATTTAATAATCTTCCAAGTCTGTTGGGAGCTTCACTGCGGAGAGCCGTCTCTATGTTGTCGGTGATGAAACCAGTTGAAGCGACTGGCCAGCAGCTGAAAATGAAGTAAGTTTATCATATTCTTAAATTTTCAATCTTTACAATTAGGTAAAATGTGTTGCTTTTGTGTATATTTTGTTGTTTGTGGCTAATAGCAATCTTATGATTTGATATAGATGTGAATCATGTTTTCCTGTGAATTCATTATCTAGTCTAGTGTAGGTTTTGATGTTGGTGATAAATTTTGTGATTCTTGAATACATGTTTCCCCATAGGTTTTTATAATTAGTGGGCCTAATCCCCACTCACTCTCATAGAAGATTGAGTTGTGGGATGTATCTCCATTCCAATAAATTACCCAAATTGTGTGTTGTTTGTGATTGGGTGGAGATACAATGATATTATTGGTGATTTGAGATGCTCATGGAGTGCCTTGTTTGTTTAGTATAGTAATCGGTTGTTGTTCCAAGGTTAATTTTATATGGATATATTAGTGGTGCAGCATTCCTATCTATGGTTGTATAATTTATTAGATGTGATGTATTAGGAAACTCTTTTCTTCATTGTAAAATTGGTCTGTAATAATTATTATATTTGAGAGCCAAGCCTTGTAAAGGAATGTGTTTATGCATCACTACTATAGAAATATAAAGTTACCTTGGCATGAAGCACTCAAAATACCAATAAGAGTCTCATGAGACTCTTCTACTTCTACCTTCAATATGATATATGATTGATATGATGATAGAATTTATGGTATTTCTTACACTTAGTAGTATGACTGATATGGTGTGTTATGTTGGAAACAATTCATAAATATTTTCTTAATCCAAATGGCATTGTTAATCTGAAATCATAAAGCTTTCAAATTTTATGCTTTTTTTAGTAATTTTCGTTTCATTTTGGTTTTTTCTGGAATCTTTCAATTTTTGTTTAGGACCAATTTTGCCCCAAACATGGGATTTAAGTACTAATTGTAGGCTTATTTTGACCCAAATTGTAGCATAATCAGGAACAATTTGCAGCAACACCTGTCTAATTCACCATCCTTGAAGGGCTAAATTAGCAAATAATTTCATTTTTTTGTCCGAGTTATTGGGTGAATTAGTTTTGGATGCATCATCAAAAATATTTTTAAAAAATAGAAAAAATTGATTTTTCCGATTTTTGATTGACCCGTTTTGATGGTTTGATTTATGAACCACAAGTTGATATTTTTGAAAACTGGATGAGCATTGGTTCCTGAATCAACCAGCCAATCTGATTTTCAGTGCCATAGCTTAAGTTGTTTTATAAGACCATTTTGGACCTAATTGGTTCAAAAACATTGAAATAAGAGCAAATTAAAAAAAAATCTAAGATTAGTTTGGAAGCTAGTGAATAATTAGAAATCCTTGATAGAGGTTGTGAGCAATTGTTTTTGTTGCATACAAGTTAAGAAATATGATCGGTATCTCATTTTCAAAGTCAGGATAAGTCTTTTGAAAAAAATCACATAATAAGGGTGTTATTTGGATATCCTAATCTTTTACCATTTAGACTAACCTTTATTAGCTTATTTTCATAATCTGTTTTGAGAATTGAGATGCCCTTGTCATTTAGTAATTTTAGTGTCATTTTAGTTTCTGGAATCTTTCAATTTTTTTGTTTAGGACCAATTTTGCCAAACTTGGGATCTAAGTACTAATTTTAGGCTTATTTTGACCCAAATTGTAGCATAATCAGGTAAAATTTTGCAGCAACACCTTTCTAATTCACCAACCTTGAAGGGATCTAACATGTAGCAAACTAAATTAGCAAATAATTTCATTCTTTTGTGCAAAATATTGGCCAAAATATTTTTGGACGCATCTCCAAAAATACTTCTAAAAATTAGAAAAAATGGATTTTTCCGATTTTGGTTTGCCCGGATTTGATGGTTCGATTTTTGAATCGCAACTTCATGATCTTTGTTAACTGGATGAGCAGTTGTTCCCAAATCAATCACTCAGTCTGCTTTTCAATGCCACAATATTGTTGTAGAACCATTTTGGACCTAATTGGTTCAAAAACATTGAAATAAGAGCAATTAAATGGTGACCCAAAAAAAAAACAATCGTTTCAGCCAATGAGATAATAGGGAGTTAAATACAGGTGTCAAAAACATAGGGGTAGTTGATGTATTACTGTTTTAAGCAAAAGGGCTGGATGAAAATAAACACGATGAAGCCCAAGCCCAAGCGGTGACCCAAAGATAAAAAAAAAAAAAATGCAATCATGTAGGCTAGTTTAGAGAGTAAAATACAGGTGTCAAAAAAAAGCAATTATAGGGGCAGTTAGTGTATTACGGGATTCCTCTTAATGAACAACAACAAAAAGTTTTGATTTTATTCCAAAAAAAAAAAAAATTCCTAACACATCACATCAATTGAAAATGAAAAAAATGGAATGCAACAAAAGGGGCCCATCGCAGGGCCAGCATTGGGTCCATCATTAGAAGCCCAATCTTGCTAGGTTTCAATTATTGATTATTAGGTCTTTGTCGACCACTTTGTGAAATAATCAAATAGAGTATTATTGAGACTTAATGGGTAATCTATGAGTTGGATTTGGCTCCAAGGACTGGAGAGGTCAGTTAAGATTATGACACGTAAAATTGAAATTCTAACGGTTAAAATCGTTTCATTAAAGGTTATTGTAATGTAGCAGATTACTTCCCATTCCTCTCCAATTCTATTGTTCCCTTGTGTTCCCAGCAACCAAAAACTTCCATCTTCCAAACAAAAATTCCGATGGAGCAAAATGCTTAAGTTAATTAAAAAAACAAACCGAGAAAGGAAGTCGCAGCCATTAAAAGAAGCAAATGAGAGTATGAGGAGCCGAAGACTATTGCAATGGATGTTGAAGTGAAAGCTTGGACGAGTGAAGGGGACGAGTTAATGAGGCCCGATGAAGAGGCAGAAGACCAATTGGGGCGGATGGACGAGGTTTGCGATATAGGAGCAAAAATAGGCGATGGTAAAGATGAATAACGTAAAGAAGATAGTTATGAATTTAAGATTTCTGGGCAATTTTTTTTTGGAACAAACCACCGTGCAATTGGTTCAAGATTTAGATTACGATGGTGAATTTTAGATTTCTTTCTGCAGAACACGTACAAGGAAGAATGGGGAGAAATCCAATACAATTCAAAAAATATTAATAAAGATATCAGCCCTTGAATCTATAACTTTACACATCATCATCCTAACTAGAGAAGAGCCAAATCCCTTAGTCAGAGCAAAGTGTTTTATGGGTCAAATCCAAATTAATCAGAACAAATTTCTGAATAACGGATGATATTAAAAAAAGAAAAAAAAAAAGTAGCCTATGTAACAGTGGGGCTCTAAAAGATTATTCACTCCCTACGGCCTAATTCAGGATTAATTGTGATTATATTAATAGCTATAAGTCCAACTCTAAAACCCAACTCATCGTACCTTTTTGGACTTCAGATCGGTTGGTCCTAATTTCTTTGCCTATATGAATTTTGGAATTTGACTGCCAACATAAACGACAATATCAGGACCTTAACTGAGGCAATGGGTTTCACTAGGGCAACCCTCTCCAACTAGTCGAGTAGGATGGGCTAGGTCGTGCCTTTAGAAAACTAGAATAAACTAAGCCGCTTGTGCTCAATTGAAAAAAGGTATTGATTTGAAGTACCAAGTATTAAAAAGCACCCTTCTTTAAGCCCCAAAGCCTTATATTCGTTTCGATTCATTCGCTAAATCCCATAGAGGTGAAGCAGAATCAGGGCAAACTGCTCGTGAGAGCATGGATTATCTATAGCGAAAGGGATGTAGTTAGTCTATTTATTACTTCGAGTTCGGAAAGCTAAGAGCAAGCCTAAAAAACTCAGTCCTATTAGCAGTTCATACCAGTTCAGCAAGTGTGACATTTATATTAAATATGGGTCATAGACGGTCTTTCTTGGCAAGGAAATTGCTCCTCACAGTTGACTCAACTTTCTACTTCCCACGGAATGCCAACACGACATCAACCTTTTTGGGAGACAAACTGGGGTTAAATTTAACCTAATATATTAACATTAAAATTCGACTATAAATGGGACTGATAATTAGCCACAATAGAAAGCATATCACAAAAGCCATATCATATGTAATTGTAGAGAGTCATCATCAGACTCTTCTCTTTATTGGTATTTCGAGTGCTCATGCCAAGATAACATTATTTCAACAATAGTGATGCGAAACACATTCCTTTACAAGGCTTTGAATCCAAAATTACAACCAATTTTATCACATTTAACAGTAGTAATTCCTAATACATAACATCTACTAATAAATTACACAATATACTAAACCGGAATGCCGCACCACTATTATATCCATAATATTTACCTTGGAAACAACAAACAATCGGCTATAATATAAACAAACAATGCACACCATGAGCATCTCAAAATACCAATCTTATTACATCTCCATCCAATCACAAACAGCAAACAATTTGGCAAATTTATTGGGATGGAGATGTCCCGCACTCATCTTCTAAAAAGAATGAGTGAGGATTAGGACCATTAGTAACCTAAGGTGGAAAACATGCATATTCCTAAATGATAAAATTCATCAACAAACATAACATAACTAATATAAGCACATTAGAAAACTAAATGAAGCATCACAAACTGAAATACAGACCAAACAAAATTAAACATATTTAAAATCAAAGCTTACCATAGACCAGCACATGCTTTCCAAATCCTTGAGATATCCTGTTCCAAGTTCATTGCATTAAAACATCAACACTTTGAGCATGAAAGCAAAGCGAGAATCCAAAAGCAATCCTACAAAAGATACAAAAGATCACTTACCCATATTTGGCTGAACATTTGCCACTCCAAATGGGGTTACGCGGCACATTCACATTCAAATTTTCCAATTGACATTGAACTTGCCTTATTCACATTCAAATTTTCCAATTTACATTGAACTTGCCTTAATTCACATCCAAATTTTCCAATTAACATTGAACTTGCCTTATTCACATCCAACTTTCCCAATTGACATTGAACTTGCCTTATTCACATCCAACTTTCCCAAATAACATTGAACTTGCCTTATTCACATCCAAATTTCCAATAAACATTGAACTTGCCTTATTCACATCCAAAATTTCCAATAAACATTGAACTTGCCTTATTCACATTCAAAATTCCAATAAACATTGAACTTGCCTTATTCACATCCAACATTTCCAAATAACATTGAACTTGCCTTATTCACATCCAAATTTCCAATAGACATTGAACTTGCCTTAACTCACATTGGCCCTCAATGTAACCCCATATGAAGTACCATCCATCAATACCAGGGATATGTCGAGCCAGGAAGGCAATCCTTGCTGCCGCTCAGCTCCAATGGGGAGACAACTGCAGAGGAGAAGAAATGCTATCTAGAAAACAACAGAGCAGAAAAGGGAAACTCACCTAGCTGCCACAGGGATATGCTCAGATCCAATGGGGAGACACCTGCAGAAGAGAAGAAACACTATCAAGAAACCATCAGAGCAAGCAAATCTATGCAATGGCAACATGATTCATAACAGTCAAAAAATGGCAAAAAAAAAAAAAAATCACAGAGCACCCAGCACAACATTATAATAATTTGTATGAGAAAAGATTGTGTTTTTACAGGCCCAAAAACAAAAGGAAAAAAGAAAAAAAAGGATTAAGCAGCTGTAATATTCTGATTCGAGGGCTGTTGGATTGCTTAGGAAGATCCAGATGGTGAAAATGAGAAGGAGATCAAGGAGACTTTGGATTCGTCAGTGCTGAATGCTCCTATTTGGATTTCAAACAAAGCTTTACCCTGCACTGTATTCAAACTGAGTAAGATCCGATGTATCAGGTCTGAACAAAGCTGGATGCACATGAAATAGTGCAGGGCTAACCGTGCATGGTGAGACAAGACACAATATCTGCATACGTCTGCAGTTGCAGTAATTGAACAAAAATTCTGAACCTGCAAACAGCTGCACAAGTTAGAAGAGATGCAATATAACCAAAACAGTCTTGATGCGCGAGTGAGAAGAGATGCAACATCTATAAAGCCAGATCACAAAATTTTAAAGAAAGTACAAAACAAGTCACCAAATTCACCGAAAATAAAAATGATTCAGAGGTATTCAGAAAGCATATTATTATAATTTTGAAGAAAAGGATAGAGATACATTGAAAAGTCATCTCATCTAAGATTACCTTCAAGCATTTACTAGAACAAAAATAATACAGAAAACTTCTCGCAGACTTACCTCATCTACAGGAGATTTGCCCCAGCCACCAGGATGATACCCAAAGCCTGCTCCATAAGAATTGGGTGCAATTAGCCCTGGCATTCTCAAATGTGGTACGATGGTGGAGGACCATATCTCTGAAAGGGAAAATTGCAAGTTAATATAATAACCAAATATAAGGACTCGGATTCAAAAATAGACTACTAATAATTAAACAAAGTAACCTGCATAGTAATAAGCATGGTGATGGAGCACCCTCTGGCATACCAAAAGCTTCTAAAATTCATATGATAGAGAGCCCAGTTTCATCTTCCTCAATTTAAACTGTACTCAAAACAAACCATGTTAATTTAAAACAAGGGGGAAATCTACTGAAAACTAGACATGTTTCCCTAGAACCCAGTATATCCTCTTATCAACTACAAAATTTCCAATACATTGCTATCCCCTTATGTCCCTATAATCTAAACAATTCAACTCACAACCTTATGATGTTCAGGTTCTTGTATATCAATTTGAGATCAATTGACACACTTCGTTGAAGTATAAGAGACAGCCTAATAATAGCAAACATGATCCAGAACTCTTTTAACTTATTTTAAAGAATTGGAATCGATTTACTCAGCTACTGTATTTACTAGCTAGGAGTAAGTAGAAAGTTAGATCCCAAACTTATAATTTCATCCCCTATGTTATAGGAGAAACAAAACAAATCCCAAACAATCAAAGAAACTAACAACAACGATCTATATTCAGAGTGATTTAACAGATAAATTTATATCTAGAAATGAAATGAAGAAGGAAGAGAAAAAAATTGCAAGAAAGAAATAAATGGAGTTGGCCATGGGGATTTCATTGTCGAGCCTGACCTTGCCACAGCTGCACTTGAGAACTCTCGAGGCGAGCCGCTTCTGGAGTTTGAAAGGCACCATTGCTGGATTCTCATCTTCTTGTCTCCCTCTCTGGGTGTCTGTCTCCGTGAAAGGATAGACATAGCCAATGCATCAGAAGATATGCAGACTAATGATGCACAATCTGCATACATCTGCGGTTGCAGTAATCAAACATATTCCAGATCTGCATATAGCTGCAGAAGTAATCAAAAGAGTCTCAAACCACAGCTGACAATGGTGCCTAGTACACAATATCTATAAGATGAAATCAATAAGACACATACCTGCTTTGCTCTAGTACAACCTTGAAGCAGAAGACAACTACGACCTATTTCCATTGCAGATCCTCCAAGATAACCAAGTTTCCAGGTTCAGGTGGCAGAGGTTAAGAAACCAGGTTGCTTTCACCCCTGAACATTGCAGATCAGTTTATCAGATAAGCTTAACAAAATGAAAGGTAATTATAATTTCAAACATCAACATCCTAAAATAAGAAAACAAGGATAGCAATCTTAGCTAAGGCACATCAGCACATGATAAGCATATTGCTATCCTTGGCTTTAGGCTATTAGAATTAAAAACATACAATTAATAGAAGTAACACAACGGCAAATTTCATGTCAAGTCAATTCATCCAGTAACTTCTTGTGCCTTTTAAACAGAATAAAATAACCCAAACCCATAATATATAACTGAAAAAATTGACTTCAATTAAATAATTTCAGTAAACAAATGAAACAAACATATTATGAACTGTGGATTAAATTTATTTTCTATATGTTCATAATGTTAACTTCACCTTTGGCTTTGCCTGATATTAGAAGAATGCATCCTGGAGAACCTACAAAAAAGACAAATCAGAGTATTATTAGCAAATCGGTTTCAGTTTCAGAAAAATAGATTGAATCGGAAAATATCTTGCTATTATTGTCATCTACCAGCAGGATAAGCAAAAGCCATTCACTTTATTACAAAATTGAATCTAAAAATATCTTGCTAATGTATGGTTATCCTTAGCTTTTAAGATCAGCATGACTAAGCGACTAACAATGCCTAACATAGATAGAAGAAACTTAATTAGACTTTGACATCCAATTCTCAAATCTGTTTCAGTTCAGCAATTTTCTTCTAAATTCCTCATTAGTGTCATTATTCAACTCATCCTTTTCATAAAATACTCAACCACAACTGGTTCCACAACATCCAATTCCAAAAAAATCTAAATCACATTCACAACAAACCTTCATGTGGACAAATCAAAGCAACCATTTCTATGTTTGCAGAAGGATGCTGTAGACTGTATAGTGTATACAGTTTGATCATTTGAATCTCTCTGCAGCACAAGTATAAATAACTAATAAGAATGCTGAATATATAGTTCAATAGAGGCATTCTGATCTTTAAGAATCTGTAGAATTAAAGAGTGCAGCATGTAGCATTATATTAAATGGGTGAGAATTGAGATTCTCTACAGGTAAGTGTATAATTTCATTTTGGTCAACTTTAGATTTCATATGAAATCAGCGTTAAGGATTAATGTAAGCTGATAGTATTTCCCGATAAAAGAAGTAAATAATGGGTACTTCTGCAAATTTATGGTTATAAATATTTAACGAATTGATATTTAAAGGCATCAAAAGTATTATTACTAATATTCTAATTGAAATTTAAAAAATAGAAACTAATTGCAAATTACCTGCTATCATGAGAAAATTCATGCTCCAGTTTCTTCATTGAATCTTAGGAAGCAAACTTGCTAAAGTTTGGAGAAATTAACAAACTTTCCTGTTATTACTTCCAATATAGCAATAAGTCCTCTAAGTAAACATCAAAGAGAAACACTACTTGTTTTAAGGCAAGAATGATAGCTAAATGCTTTAAAACAATCCATATTATATGATGTTATGCATTTTTTAAGGTATTTATGATGTTATGCTTTAATCTTAACAGTCCATATTTTATGATGTTAAGCTTCCAAAGATGACTAAAGATCATTAGGATGCTGAATGCTAAGCAAAACAGCATGTTAGTAAGAACATTGTCATTTGTGTTATAGGTTACTTGCCAATAATTTGAAAAGTTCTATCTAAGCACAATAAACAAGTATATGGATTAATTACCAGCTGAATCCAACCCCCTGGCAGTCATCCTCGTCTCTTGAGACTCCTTGAATCCCTTTCCTGAAGCTCAAAGGCCACTTGATAAAAGAATTTTCTGCCAAAATTAGAAAAAATAACCAAAAAGGCCAATCAACAACTTCCCCATAGCTATTCATGCCTTGGGGGGAACACAACAGCAACCATAGCATTATCAATGAAAAAAAAAGCTCTTCATATAGAACAGATAAATTCTTACATTGGATCCATGTATAACAACTCTGAAACTCTGCGATAAACCTATATATAGCTGATCCAACCTCTCTGTCCAAGTTGCGGCTTCATTATCCTTTGGCACAGGTTCAGCAAAATAAGCATTCCCATAAAGCCCATAATAGGAGAATATGCTAAACAAATCACACTAGAAACAAAGTGCTGTTGAACAATGAATATTTCTACAGCTACTCACCAAGATTTTTGTATATTTCTTGACATTGATCCAAGGTCATCAACTAAATACCAAGCGAACAGCCAGCATTCCACTGGTCGATGTCCCACATATAAGGTCAAATAACTCATATATTCACTTTCGAGTTCCCTTTTCAGTTTCTTTAAGGATCTTACATGCCACCTCCATCCATTGAGAGTATGCACAGGCCTTGCTTAGGGATCTGTCTCCCTTTAATAGCACAACGCAAGTTTTCATTCTCTCCTAAAAATAAACATAATCAGATCTACTAATTCTCAAAGAAAGTTCTAAGAGAAAAAAAAATCCATGAAACATACCAAGAATTGCCGAAGAATGAGCCGCAGCTTTATTCAGACATGGTTCAAGTGCTACCATGAGGCACATAAAAAGTTCCCTCAAGCTTTCAAAGGTGACCAGAAATGCTGTGATTCTCCTGACAGAAGGCCAAATATCCATCCGCAAATAAAGTGAACCTTAGCACCTGAGTAGATAAAAAGGTTTCATTACACATAACTATTCAGTATAACTTAATCAATTAAAACAAGGAAGGTACCTCTGGGTTTTTATGGGCACATAGCATTTGTAATGATCTCAAATCATCCTTAATAAGCATCTTCTGAGCAACGGTATCAGATACAAAGGCCAATGTAACCACAACCAGCAGCATGGAAACCAATTCTTCCGGGGCATGAGACTTCAATGGGTTACATGATGTCACATTTCATCAACTGCACGGCCACAGAAACATCTCCAGCAAGGGTAGAGAGAGCAGAGCGGGCTTGTTCAACCTACCACACATGAGAACCATTGAACCATAAGAACAGTGGACAACTAGCAAAGGGAATGGAAAGATAAACATGATGGATGTCACTTGTAGAAGGAATATATGTCCAATGTACCACATGGCAGTTGTCACTACTTATCATAATTATGAGCAGCCGCACTGCATTCTCATTTCACCAATAACTACATGGTTCCGTTGGTCTTGCATTACTATCTTGGCCAGTGTAGAGGCTAACAAAGGGTGATGACAAGCCAAAAGAAGGGAATCTGAGGCAGAAAAGGCACTCAGCTCGTATCCAGATGCACCAAAATAAGAACTATTCTCCATCTGTAGCACAACGAAGAAACATAATTGTAATATATGTATTTACGATACTGTACAGGCATGGAAGACGAGAAGCTAATATCCATTGATACCTTTATTTGCTCATTCACTGATCTTAGATTTTTATCGGCCACAATCTTGATATTGATGAGGGACAAGTGATGAAGCTTGTGTAATGGCAAGATATCCATGAAGGAGTTCGAGTGGATTACCAAATAACCTTAGAATTCGTAACTTGGCCATTGCCCTGCCATCCAACTGGAGAAAGACATTAGACCAAAGAAAACTACACAAACACAGAGTTTAGAGAATAGGTATATTGACAGTAAAGTGACCTGAAGTCAAGAAGAGGACGATCAAGTTTGTTGTACTCTAATGATATGATTCCACCAGCCTGACACACTGTCTCAGTTCCACTGCTCATAAATTACAAACAGAATTGTGGGAAATAGACAAGTGAGAAAAGACATCAATGGCAAGTTTGGACCTTAATCCGGAAATACAAGTCTAAAGAAAATGAGTTAGTTCTAAAATGAAAGGTCATGCTTACCTGCAATGGAAACAAGCATGTTGTAATCAACCGCGTGTACTTTTAAGGCTTTCAGTTCACCAAGCTCTTAGCTCTGGTGGTAAGACTGATAACTTATCGTTATCAAGGTAAAGTTTCTCAAGAAATGGCAACAGTGTTAGCTCAACAGGCAAGGTCTGCATCAAAGAAATAAGCAACCAGTTAATATAAAACTACTAAGCAAGAGGCAGAGAAACATGCCTAAAATTTCTTCGAGCTCAGTCTAAAAAAACAATTAAAAATCTTATGTTATCACTATTTCTCAAACCAATTTGTTCTACTCACAAATAAAAAACAAGAAAAAGAATCCGATACTGATTAAATTAGGCAGGAGTCATACTTTCTTGAACTGTATCATCACACATTTCTTTCTTTTTCTTAATTTTTCTTAAGAAGGAAAAGAACAGCCAGGAAATAAAAACTGAAAACACAACAAGAGAAAGAAATAGTAAAAAGGCAGAAACATACGGTTAATTTCACAACCACAAAGCAACACTTCTCCAATGGCCGCCAGATCCAACCGAACTTCCGTCACCAGACAGAACGAAATTTGACCGCAACAATTAATCCGACTCCATCACTTTGCTGTCCCGACCCGGCCGCCTTGACCATCGTAAGCCCCCGTTAAGGCTCCCTCCTCTTCTCTACTCCGACTACATTTTCTTTCGTTTCCCTCAATTCTATCGCCACCGCATCTTGCGGCACCGCAAGCGCCACCATCAATTGAGAAGCCTTAACGCCACCTGGTCCTCGCCATCCCGCAAACCAATTAAGATCGATCCTAGACTCTAACCCTAATAAGTCCCCGAGACATTGTGACCAGACGGTTAAAATGCTTGGGGGGAGGATTAAGATCCGATCAGACGGATGTTAGTTGATGTTTCTTCCACATTTGAATACTAAACCGTATCGAAGATGAAATGCCAAAAAAAAAAAAACTGTATCAAAGATGGAAATGATGATGGTAGAATTGAGGTTCTGTTAATTGTTAGGGTTAAAATTTTACTTTTCGAGGCTAGACCTACAAAATACACGCAGGCGCCAGGCAGGGCCTACAAAATAATAAGCCTAAGCTAGAATACTAACACCCGAAATATGCTAAGATAGTTGGGCTGAGCCTAAATATGTTGGACTCAGAGAAATCAACCAACGCATTTAACTGGACTATCTTTTTTTGGCCCAATTTAACTGGACTATCCACTAATTTTTTTTGGCACATTCACAAATAATTATTGGGTAAATTGCATATTATAAATATATATATATATATATCGAAACCATATATATATATATATATATATATCATGTAATGTCCAAAAGGAAATTACATGAAAACCAAAGGATTCTTGATCCTCAAGGGTTTGGGTATGATTTGGGTTGGTTTTTTTGGTTTTTTTCTTTTTGGCCATCGATGTTAAGGAATTTGATAAAGAAAAATAAGTACAAAATAGTTAAGTGTCAAAATTTAAACAAATGTCAAAATTTAAACAAATTTAAACCTCATGATCGTGTGTGTAATTTTAACGTAAGTATTTTAGTAGTTTTTCCCTTTAAAAAGAAAAAAAAAAGAGTATTTTTGGCATTAAAAAAAGAGAGACAGTATACAGTACTCTGCCGGCTAGTCTTGAACACTGATTTAGGGGCCATCAAAATATTTACAACTCTCTATGTCTGACTGTTATTGCTTGAAGACAGAAAGACACTGCAATAACACAAACCTTAATTAGCTCAAGTGTCATGCCTCCCAAGGATCATAATGAGAATTCTTAGAAATCTTCAATCAAAATTTACGATGTATAGTCGATTACTTATACATAGAACATACTATTCTCTTCTCCTCAGTTACTTTACAAGTTATTACTACACAAATATGCAAGAATCGGATCAGAAAAAGTTATTGAAACCCATCCTCCTCTGGATTGAACGTCACATGCTTCAATAAACAGCTGTATGTCTGCATCCTAGTGTAAACCATTTTTCTCGACACCTTGACTTAGAAAGACGTCTGATATTACATCATGCAGTTACTGACAAATTGATTCAGCCTCAAACTAGAACTGTAAGAGCATCATTATCACCATTGAAGAAGCAATGAGAAGATAAATTGCACTATATTCATTGTAAAGACCTGCAAAAGGGAGAGTGACAACTCAGAGGGCAGTAAAAGACTGTCATTAAAGTATAATAATAATTTTGAGGTATAACTTTATTCAAGGATTTTCTTTCTCGACATTATGTTTGGTTAACATGAATTAGTGACTCATGGTCAGACCAACGTTGATAAAATTCTTTCATCTCAAAGACTCAAAGTAATTTATAATCATTTGAGGAGAGATAATGTCTGTGTCTTACCACTTTGAGCGTTTGTTGCAGCAGGTAGTGCAGGAATTCTGACAGCTGCAGGCCAAAATCCAGATGAAATGAATAAATATGGCAGAGAAGGAAAGCAGCCTAATATAACTTGATATTGCTTCCTATTACAGGCTATCCATCTGAAAATAAACTTGAGATTAATACATACTCTTGTTGCATGATGAAGCTGGTAGCTGTGACAGCGAGGGCCATTGTGCAGGAATATTATCATTTAAATCGCAAATAAAACTGATCCCAGAGAACTTGTCAAATGTTGCATCAGATGGCAAGCTCGGAAGGAGGCATCCGGATACTAAAAGCAGTGGATAAAGAAACACAAGTCACACAATTAATATAAATTTATGCCTGCTCATTTTGCCAATGCAGGCTACAAGCACCAGGCAAGAAGTTAGAGTATTATAGTTTTAGAACAGGCATAATTTTTCCAGCTGTAACACTTACCACCACCATCTTTCCATTTGCATATGGGAGATAACAACAAATACCAAAACTTTCCTGTCCTAGGGACCTCTAGGCAGTATGACCAGACTAATTTGAGTAACATACTAAAGAAATAAGACGTCACAGTTTGAAAAAATGAAGATGCTACAGTAATTTAAAGAAAAAAAAGGAGTACATGCCCGGTATGTATAACCAAATTAATTATGCCAATTCTGACTGGAATAAGCATCTTACCCTGACTTCCAACTGAGGATACAAGTTGTTGGTATCCAGTATCAAATCGATCATGATACATAAAGAATATAGTGTTAGTACCAGTTCAAAATTCAAAAATAAAGATCACTTCACTAAGATCATCAAAGGTACATCAAGCAACAAAACCAACCTTGAAGGGAGAAATCCTTGAGGCTTATGTGACAAAGGCTATAAACATTTCTGGTGATATTGTACTTCTGTAGCTTCAACCCTAACGACGTGGCACAATCCAAAGCTTGTAAGTTAGTGATAAGGGTCTGCTTTTGCAAGTGAGAGATGTAACTATCCATGGCATCACAACATGCTGTCTGGTTACTTATTCCATTCCCACAGCTGTTTGCAACATGCTTCATGTTGGGGAACACAAGAGGGCATACTGAAGCACAAGACACATCATCAGAGAAAAATAAATTAAGAACTTATATTTTAAGTCAAAGAGGTAATCTGAAATTGTCATTCATTAGGCCTGAACTGAAGATTCCTATAAATTGATTGGCATCTAGTAATGCTATCCACAAATTAGAACAGAAAGCATATAGGAAAAACCACCCCGGCTAACAAGGATTCCAATGTAATAGACAGAGGTAATGAAAACTTCTATGCTACTCAAAATCCAAAGGGATGCTACACATTGATCAGATGCTTATACCTCAGAAGAGAAGATAGAGAGCTGAATCCTAAATTATGCTTAGTCCAAACTCACCTTTGTTAACATTGCAATTGGTCAGTCCTCTGAGAACTTCCTTCGCTTGATAAGGATCAAGATTACTTGCCAGCCACCGTAGAACAACAGTTCTGCAATCATTTACCCTAGTTGAGTGCTCAGGTAAAACATGGGGCCCATCCATGCTCAAAGGATCAGAAGCTTTCAGTGCAAGCTTTCTTGCAGCTTCTAATATAGCACCTTGACAAACTTGGTCACAACATTCTTTCACAGGATCAATTTTTCCACATGAAGCAAGAAGCTCAGAAGAATTTACAATGCTCTCAAATTCATCAACATCTTTAACTGGGCAAGATGCTTCAGTAAGGTTTGATGGATGAATCGAGCAAACCTGCTTGAGATTATCACCAGCACCCTGGCCGGCCAGGACTTGCTCAATATCTGAAAGGCAAGGCTCTGCAAGGGTTCTGTTTAAAGCAAGTGCGCCAGAATCTTTACTAGATTGACCAACAAGAATCACAAGAGTTGCATGTAGCTGAGGACAACAAATTACGTTTGCCAACAAAGGAGCAAATGCAGCCCAACAATCAATTGCAGTCATGCTCATCAAGCTCTGAGCAGCAGTGAAGTTTAACATACAGAGTCCTAAAGGGCCAAGTTCAAAATGTGATTAGACACTTAAACCCAAGTGTTTTTGCATTCCAGAGTACCAAACTGTGAAGAAACATACCTGATAATTTAGGAACACTACTATTTGTGAAAGGTGACAAAGGAGAGGGTGCAAGAAGAGGAAGAAATGGTTGAGGAGATGCACTTGGAGTAATTTCAGGTAAGAAAGCACCAGCTCCTCCATCTGTTAACATATAACCTTTAAGATGTTCTAGTGGGCTCGATAAACAGTCTTGGAAGCCTGAAATGAAATCATAAAAGTTGTTGAGATGAATAATACTCTTTGAGAATAAAACCAGAAAAGTAAGATGCAAAGCTTCCAGATTTCCACTTATCTTCTAAGTACAAGTACCTTCAGAGCTTAAGTTCATAATGGCAAGAGATATGCAAAGTTTCCAGTTTTGCACTTATCTTACTAGTACAAATACATTTAGAGCTTACATTCATAATGGAAAGAGGCAAAACCTACAATTTCTGACCACGAAAGGAAAGAAAACTATAAAAAGCCAAAACTTATCCAGTGCTTGAGAATGCATAACTTGCAAACAGCTGAGTGCTCACTTTATAAATTGTTGCTTTGCTTTAGTCAAAATGCACAATGTTATTGATAGACATGTCTCATCAGTCATCTCTGCTCATAAATCAAGCAATAATAGTTCTCAATTTTCCACCCCACTCACCTATTTTTCTCATTTTACAAAGAGAAGCAACATATGGAGAGGTCAAGAGATCTCAAAACATCTTTTAACGTAGATAACAGGACTAATAAAACGCTAAACGAAGCATTCAAGCTGGCAAAAACACTAAACGCATACAATTTGTCAGAATCAAAGTTCCAATAATGCAAGAATTAAGAAAGTAGAGGTTCAATCAATAAGTTAACATCCAATGCAGCACTTTACTAAAAATTGCAAAGTTCTTTTCAATCAAGAACCTTTCCCCATGAAGTACGGAACTTTACCAACCTTATTTATGGTCAAATCGAATAAGAATTCATTTTTCTAAGCGCATAAACGAAAAGCAAAATGTAAGAAAACTAGGCTAAAATTCTGCACGCAAAAAAGGCAAAATTTTGGCAAGAATGAGGGAATTAAACAACAGATCATGCTAAAAATAAACAAAATCTATAAACGGAAACAAGAAAGAAGTGTAGAAAAATGTCACTCACCGGCAACAAACACAACCAGCTGAAGCAGTAACATCCTGACACTGCGCTTAAGAGACACCCCAGCACTCATGTTCTTCTTTGCGAAGACAAGACAAAAACAAAGGAAAACCCAGCAAAATGGTAAAGAGATTAGAAAAATGGTGAAGGAGCTAGGTAAGAGTGGGAATGTGAGTAAGGAAAGGAGGAAGACATGGCAGCAGACAGAAAGAGAAGAAAGCATAGAGAAGAAGCCATTAATGAGCTTCAAAGATTGGTGGGGACTAATTAAAAATAATAATAATAATAATAAAGGAAAGTTGTGAAAGGAGTAATGAAAATAGCTGTCCTCTTGAGAGAAAGTAGACCCACAAACAAAATTAAGTACTATAGCCACTCACCCACTGGTGCATTAACGCCATCAATTATCTTTCTCTTCTTTCTTTTCTTTCCCATCCTAATTTGGGAACATTAAAAAAATGGTCTATTAGAAATTTTGTTAATTGATACAACTTGCAAATTGCAAGTATAATTATTATTAGTAAGTAAATCATATTGGTATGATTAAAGCCTCCTATGGGTAGATACTGATGGTCCAGTTAAGCAGGATACGGGTTTTGAGGTTTGATTCGTGACGCAAATGGAGCCTGGAGTAGAGGGTTTGCCATGAATATTGGTATCATCGATAGTCTCTCTGCATAACTTTGGGGTATTAGAAAGTAATTGCGTTTAGCTAAGTTTCTCGATTTGACAAATGTGGTTATTCAGTTGGATGCGAATGTGGTGGTGAATTTCCTCAATCAAGGTATTAATCCTACTCATTTACATTCGGTATTGGTTCAAGAAGCATTAGAACTGGTGAAAGGTGATTGGATTAGGGAGATTACTCATGTTTACACAGAAGGGAACCGTTGTGCGGATTTCTTGGCAAACTTTAGACAAGACATTCCTTATGGTACGGAGATGCTGGTTGATCCACCTCAGGGGTTGCTTGATTTGCTAGAACAGTATGCAGATGGTATTGCTATCCGTAGAACTTAGCTGACTTTGTCGACATCTTTTTACCCAAAAAAGTAAGTAAATCATCTTTTAATTTTTGAAAAGAAAATTACAATAATCTTTATAATAGTTTTCTTAGCCATGCTTTTTTTTTTTTTTGAAAAAACAGGACAGCCCATATAAAATGCATTGTTGGAGATTTTAAACCGTATCCTATCCGATATAATAACAGCTTCAACGCAATTCCGGCCTTGGCATAAAAAATGTTTGACTTGTCACCAATACCAAATCTTCTTTCACATATCCCCAATTCAAAAACCCTTTAACTGTAAAAAAACAAGAAGATATCTCCTCCATCCATAGTATAAAATAATGACTAAATTAGTTAATTACTATATCATTGCCAAAAAAAATTAGTTAATTGTATCATAAGTTAGTTAAGTATGAAATCTTGGCGAGGGATTAATTTTCATTTTCACCAATTTTATAAATATATATATATATATGGTTGATTTTCACCAGAAAAAAAAATATGGTTGATTTAAGTAGTAATAAGTAGTAACAATTTTTTTTTTCCATTGTAAATCTTGAAAGACCACTCTTTTTAAAAATTTCCCTTCTCAGTTCCCAGTTCCCACTTAGTTTGCAAATTACAAGTCATCCTTACACCTTAGAGCCTAGAGGGGAATGTTTCTAACACGTGTGGGCGCTATCTCAGTTGTGATCTGGCACGTGGCTATTAGTTGGGTGTTTTAAAATTTTTCATTTTTAATTTTAATTTTAATTTTAATTTTAATTTAATTTAACAAGGCATAGACCAAACCAAACCCAAATTATTAATTCAACCCCAATATTATGGAGGGAAACAAACACAGCCCATCAAAAAAATAAAACTTACATAACCCAAAGCCCAATAGCCCTTTCTTTTTAGTTGTCTAAATGGGGCCACGATGCAGCAAAATGCAAAATTAATAGATTCAAAGATTACACACATAAGTCGTGTACACGACTTGACAAAGTGTTAGTCACCTTATCCCATCATATAAGAACTCAACCTGCCTAGACCCAAGAATTACCCCACACTTCGAGAGAATGGATATATATTGCAAACGAACAAGAAACTATAAATTACTAAAATATATATCCACAGACCACAGTATATTGATTTAATGGAAATACTAGGCAGAGATGGAAAATTAACTTGTCAAGAAACTAGGGACTTGAAGTCATTAATTAAATTAAAAACCTAGAACATTAAGATTTAATAGCAGACCCAAAAGAAAAGTGTAGTGGCCTGCTGGCTGCTGCATCCAAGTATATATATATAAGGAAGTGTTTAACGCAGTCATGAGGTCGCAAAAAGTACATAAAACCCCATTCAGATTGTTCCAAGAAAGCCATCACCAACCACCTGCAAAGTATTTGAAGCATGGCATTAAAGCTTTTGGGGTGATTTAATCAAACTGCATACATAAAAGTGGTCGGACCAATTAGCTATATCAAGCATTCCAATATTTAGCTGTTGGCCAATATGAAACCATTCCTAAGACCCGACATTCAACTAGAAACTTAATTAGAGTCTATACCTGGTGTCTGGAGGACCCAAACACCAAATCTTTGTTTTCCTCAGACAACATGTCCAACAATTTTGATATTTAAAAAATAAAAAAAATGAAGTAACAATAGCTTAAATTAACACTCACCATGCCTTCCAAAATCTCGAAGAGATCTAGATCTCAATCCATGTTGATACCTCCTATCAGGAACATGTTGATCGCGAGCTCCAATGTTATTAGGTATTGGGTCAAGTAGCCTCGCTATAACCTACCACACAATAACAACACAAAGAACCAATTAGTTTATTGGAGAAAATAAAATATAAAAGCACAAAATGAAAAAGAACATAAATGTACGTACCTGTGAGTTATCATATCCTAATCCGTCATTCTTTAAGCCTTCTACACATGCTACGGCTTCTTCATGTGTAGCAAAGTCAACAAAAGCGTAATTAACTCTCTTGCGATTGTGCATGTTTATGGCTAATTCAACTGTTTTCACTTGCCCATATCTTAAAAGCGCTTGATGCAAATAATACTCATTATGGTGCTTGAAGTAGCCATAAGGGAGTTGATCAATGATCACTTTTGTTAAAGTTTGTGCAATATTTGGATCAAGTATTTGAGGAGGATCAGCATATTCGACTTTCCCCTTGTTTCCATCATGGTGTCCAAAATATATGCTATGATCTACACAATTATGAAATGCTTCTGTAGCATCAGAATGGCAAGAGAACTGTAGATATCCAAATCCTCGATTTAAATCAGGAGAATGATGGTTCGGCATTAGCGTGAGGCTCACATAATTATTGATGTTATGTCTTGCCAAACATGCCTCCATCTTCCACACCATAATAACCAAGAGAAAGTAAACAAATTAAGTCAGTTAGTGAGAGTGTGTGTGTGTGTGTATATATATATATATACATATTTAAATCTTTCTATGTACTTACATCTTCTTTGGTCCAACTATTGTTGATGTGTCCAAGATATAAGCTACAAACATCCTTAACAGGATATATCGAACATGATTGTCCAAAGAACTAAATAAAAACGAAAAGAATTTATTTAGATTCATAAACAAATAAATTAAGCAACATATATTGGTAAATTGAAGGAGCTATAAGAATTATTATATACCTTGAAATTCTGCATTTCCTGCAAAGCACGAGTAGCTACTTCTTTATGTGCAAATCCAAGAATTGCAGATCCAAGATTCCTGTTGGCATGTGCTAGGAATATTACCATAATAACATCTCCAATGGTTTCAAAAGCTGCTCTCAGATCATATGGGGTTACTTGCTCATGTAACCTCGAGACGTATATTTGTCTCTCTTCCTCATCATCACCTGCAGTTTTGTTGTGAATTCTTAAAATGATACTAAAAAACATTGTTTTTAAATAGTAATTAATTAATGGGTTAGTAAAACATAAAATACCTCTAGTCCTTAATCGTGAGCTACTACCAATCACTCTTGACCTACTTGGTGTTACTAAAAACAAAAAGGTAAATTATTAAATATGTATAATAATAACAGCATTCTTTAGAGAGAATATATATATACTAGAAAAGAAATAAAAAGTACAAAGAATTAATAGACATGTCTTACCCAGATCAATTACGTCGGGGGAGTAATTGATAGAAGGTGAAGAAAAAGCTGGAACTTGTTGTGCTAAGTGTCCCCACAAACAAGAAAAGAATGATTAAGTATACTATATACTCTTCTAAATAAACATTTCATAACTTAAATGAACAATCCAATATAATCATTAGAAACCCAGATTTCAATAAGAGAGAGAGCAAAGAAATAGATACACTTTTCACCAAAAAAAAGAAATAGATACACTCATATAATTCAAGATCATTAAGGATAATGTAAGATTTCACTGATTATTATAGACATGTCGTACGTACCCAAATGTGTAAAATTAGGATGTTGTTGGGGATCGATTAGAGGGGCTGGTACAAAATCAGGAGTTTGCTGCCTTACTGATACTGACCCTTGCAAAATTATAAAATTATTATTGTGTAATTAAAAGACACCAAAATGTTTTTACAAATATATAATAATTTATGTCGGTTTTTTCCATTGGTAATATATATAATAAATGATAATAATAAAATTAGTAGCTTACGCCTTTGTCGACGCCAGAATTGTTCTTCCTGATCACTCGAATCATCAGGGCTAAGCTCGAATAGAGGTACACCCGGATTTCGATTTTGATTTTCTCCGGGATCAACCCTGCTTTCTTGGGTTGATGAGCCAGAGCCAGCATCACGACGACGTGATTTTCCAACCCCCATCACACTTTTCAATTTACCAAACATGATTGTATGATCTATGGACCGAAGATTAAATTTCGAAAGTTAGACCATTCGATATTGATAAAACTTACAATAATGACTAATTCACCATTAGAATAAACAAATCACTTGCAGATGGAGGTGGTCAGCTTAAATGCAAAAATTAAAGTGCCATTCAGGCCTATATATGTTTAATTGTTTTTTGTTAAAGCCTTTTTGCTTTCCTATTAATTATATATATTGACCCTAGTCTCATCAACGCTAACAACAGGAATAAAGGGACTGAGTTTTTGAAAAAAGAAGAAACCTTTCAAGAGAGACAACCTAAAAAACCTGCAAAAAAAGGTTAAAGCGAAATGAAAATTTGACTAAGAAGAAAAGCAAAAGGAAGGAGGAAATACATAAACCAACAAAGCACTCGGACAATTATATTTATATATATTTATATGTCAAAACTCAAGTTCAATTAAAAGAAATCAGTTTCAAAACAAAAGATGAACTTCTTTTGAAGTCTTACTCTCTTCAAAGGTCATTGGTATCCAGATGGAAGAAGATGACTTTTCCATATATAAATAATGAGAAAATAAGGAGAAATACCATTTTCTTTTTAAGACAACAACAAAAATACTCAGATCTACTTACGCATTACAGGCAAAGTAACCTGGAAAATGGAAATGCTGGCCTTGTTGTTTAAAAAATACTCAGACTTAGCGAAAACCAGTATTTTCTTTTATACATGTGAAAGTTTAAATTTTGCAACTTCGGTAGAGATTATACCAAAAAAAGAAGCAGACAATTTGTTTTCTAATGAACTGGAAACCCATTTGGAGTTTAAGATGAAGAACTAGTAAAAGAAGCAACTTTGAAGGAATTCATATAACTGGTTTCAAAAAAAACAAACTAGTGTAAAACACACAGACAGAGAAACCAACCTCTTTTTTCCACAACTTTCTCGTCGACCAAGCAGGGGATAGAGAAACAAAGCTTTCGCATTGGTTTAATAGTGTACTAGTAGTAGCAGAGGCGGCCAGAAGTAATGGGCACCCAAATACAAAAATAGCATGCATTCCTTTATTGCAAACTCTGCGTTCCTTTTTGTTTTTTTGTATTGAAATGGAAACAGAAAAGAGAGGGAAGAATCAAACTGTTGGATCTGGTTATATTAAATAATCTAACCGTTGAAAGGGTTGAAAAATGAAATATACCAACGGTTAGAATTTAGATTATTCTACTTCCTCTCTATGATCAGTCCCGTTTTATTTTGGGAAACATAAGA
>AWWV01010849.1:0-51770 GCA_001974805.1 Corchorus capsularis
CTTTTTTTTTAAAGAATTTTCTTTAATTTCCTTGTGTCCTTTAATAAGTATTTGACAATTCATTTAATTTAAATGGGTATGGATATGTCAATATTAGCAAGAGATCTTTAATATTTGATTAATGATAAATAGATATTTGTTTTTTTACCTTTTTTTTAAAAAAAAAACATACTTTCAATCCGAAAAATCTTTGTTCATGCATTTTGATGTTGTTTTACTTGAATGATTTTGAATGATTGAGTTTTGAAAGTTTGAAGGTCGAGAGAATTTGAGAGAATTGAAAAGTTTAAAGTTTGATGGAAAATAAAGTAAATGGCAAAATAGTCCAAGAGGTGGACGGTGGTTAGTAAAAAAGGGCGGCATTTAGTAATTCACTTTTTTTTTTCTTTTAAAATGTTTTGTAGAATTTTAGTACTACTACACGAGACTTTAGAGAAGAAATAGGCTACCTATACCCAATCTAAGAAATAGTGATCTTAGTGCCAAAAAAAAAGAAATAGTGATCTTAGATCACTAATCCAATGGCTTACAAAAAGCCACCTCATCTATTTCTGACCCAACCTAAAACCTACGTTATTGTCTTCCCACCGTTTTCCTATTTCATTCTAACCATCTGATTTGGCTTCTATGGCCAAAAAAAAAAAAAAAAAACTATCAAGCCAACCGAAAGGCCCAAAGTCAGGCCCGGGCCATCTTGATTAAAAACATCTTTTGATTTTCGAAAAAAAAAAACCTTTTGATTTTCTCGTCATTTCTAATTCTAAATTGGAAAAATCCCAAACAAAATGGGTTTCATCACGTGTAGAGCTTGTGTGGAAGAGTACTCAACACTGTACAGTATGCAAGCTCTCCAATGGTGGGTATGTAAGTAAATTCTAACCTATCTGTGTTAGTTTATGGGTGTATAGGCTCCGCCTTTTGAATTTCCTCTCCCAACTCTTCTTCTCTGCAAGTATAATTTTAATTTGATAAAAATGAAGAAAACTTGTAATGTTGCAACTTCAGCTGAGATAATTGGTCACAACCCAGATCTGTTAAGTCAAATTCTCATTCGATTACCCACAAGGCCCCTCCTCAAGTTCAAATGTGTTTCCAAAGAATGGCTCTCTCTTGTTTCCAGCCCTTATTTTTGCCACTCCCATACTCTCCACCACTACCAAACCAATGCCTCCCTCAAACCCACATCTCTTCTCCTCAGATGCAGCTACAAATACAAATCATCATCTGAATTAATCTGTGTTTCTATGAAGCATATCATTAAAGCCCCTGTCTTTGATTTCTTGTATTCTCGTAACACTCATGTTCTCGACGGCTTTCTTATTCTCAACTCTTGTAAGGGCTTGTTTCTTTGTGTGTGCACGTTTAGGCATTCACAAAGTAACAGGATCATCTCTAAATACCTTGTTTGCAACCCTGCTACCAAGAAATTCAAGGAGCTGTCTTTTCCTTCACAACCCTCTTTTGGTTTCAACGCTACTTTAGCTTTTGATCCCCTCAAATCACCTCATTACAAAATTATTCACATTTGGAAATTATCTGCACTAGAGAATAATTTTCGGCTTGATATATATTCATCTAAGACTGATTCTTGGAGTGTTGAGACAGATGAGACTGATTCTTGGAGTATTGAGAGGTGTTTCAGTAGTAATTGTGCTTTTGAACCATATGAGGATTCTGTTTTCTGGAATGGAAAGATTTATTGGAATTATCGTTGGGGTCGGCCATTTTATTTTGATATGGAGATTAAAAGCTTTGGAGAGATGCAAATACCATTTCCAACTCGTGTCCGACGTATTGAAGAGTGCCAAGGTGCTTTGAACCTAGTAGCGATATGCCCTGCACATAATCGTCTAGACTTAAAAGTGTTTGAGATGCCATCTGATTCTTCTGGCTGGCACTTGAAGCATAATGTGTGTATTGCTGAGGTAGGGAAACCTAGGCCTGAAGTATTCCAGGGTTATTATATGCCCTTTACACTTTTTAAAGACATAAGTATGATTCATTTTGAGAAAGAAAAAGAACCTAAGATCTTGGTCTGGATAGAGGATGATATAGTGTTCTATGACTTGGAAGATGGCGAATGGAGATCCTTAAGTGATACTATATTGCCAGGTG
Source organism: Corchorus capsularis (assembly GCA_001974805.1). Classification (NCBI taxonomy): domain Eukaryota; kingdom Viridiplantae; phylum Streptophyta; class Magnoliopsida; order Malvales; family Malvaceae; genus Corchorus; species Corchorus capsularis. The sequence continues at coordinate 2,116 of AWWV01010849.1, forward strand.
TCAACATTCATTCTGATTTAGGGGATTATAATTATCAGACCACTATAAATTCACGTTATCAAGACTTCCGAGCCTATGAATACTATGAGAACTTATCTTTTGTGTGACTTTAGCTGCCTGCTCTTCTTTTGGTAAGCAGTTAACTGTTTCAGTTTATTCTTATGTAGTTTAATATCTATGTCATCAGTTTTCCAGTTTTCTCTAGTAAGCTAGTTTTTTTCTTTCTTGCTTTCTGCACATTTGAGTGTTAAAGAGCAGTCAATGTTACTACATAAGTCAACTTATTGCTTTGCATTTTTGTTCTAATTAGTTGTCTGTTATTGATTTAACAGAGTTGATGATGGCATTGGCATGGCATGATGGCAGTTTGGCTTTTCTACTTCTACCTGGATTCCCCGGCTCAACCTTCCACAGTAGCGACCACTGGCTAGGGCTCCTTTTTTAAATTTAATTTAATTAATGTAAAGATGCTTTAGTTTAGTTTAAGTTCTCCTTCCATGTTCTTACAACTTAGGTGCAATGATGAAGTTATTATTCTGTTAATATATGTACAAACTAAAGTTAACTTGGATTCATGATGGTATTGAACTAAAAATCCTATTATATTCCTATTAAAATTACATTGACATTTTGACCTCAAAAATAAATTATTTAGAAAACTAATTTCCCTTCTTAAAAAAAAAAAAACTGATTTTTGATTATTTAGAGAAAACTATATATTGAGCTTCTTCAACTGCGCGTTATAGAAAGTGCCAAAGTGTGTATATAAGAGAGGGAGAGGAGTAGAAATACGTTATCAATTTCCATTCAAACAGTTACAGTATATCAGTACTCTCTTCTTATCCTCTATGTGGAACTACTGTAATTCACGAACAATAAACCCATTTTTTCCTGTTCTCAGACTATGAAAAGGTTCAAAACCAGAAAACCAAAGTATCATGTAAAATGTAAGCCACAACTAATGAAGATTCGTACAACATCATATGAACCTTTCAGACCATCAAACAATCATAAAGAAGGATGGAAACCAACATAAACAAAATCGGTGCCCATCGAGCAAAGATGATAAATCTTTTGTGCTGCTACTGCAACTAATTACCAAACTTTTTGAATCAGTCAGTATAATCTTCCATCATTCAAAGTGCAGCTGATTTAGCAGCATTTATCATTTTATGTGTTGCTTGGTATTTCGTGTCAATCTACATACCATATTCAATCTACTTGCATGCTATCTGATTTGCTTTGATCTGAGTCATTCATATCATCCCTTCTTGGTGGAGAAGAATTGGATCTAATCATATATTTGCATGTCCTGAATAAAATAAATCAAAAACCATCAGATACTAAGCAAAAGAAAGAAAATTCTATCAAATATACGTAGCATGAATGGCCAAAAAAGACAAAAGTTAAGTAGCAAGAGAGTATTACGCTTCAAGAGCCTCTGCTTTCCTCTTAATATCACTTGACCAAACCATTGGATCAACATCTTTGGGCAAGGAGTCTTGCTGTTGAGATTTCTCTTGTAACCACCGCTCTGCTTTATTACACTCATCATTGACCTGCAAAAGGAGAGAATACAGTTATACGCTAATGGACAAGTGACATTGATGCATTTGATTCAATTAAGCATCACTGATCATATACCGCATCTTTCTTAATGGATGAAAGTGATCCTGCAGCCATCCGATAATCTGCAATACATTTTAGGAGATCCCTGGTTGCTTGTGCTCGAGCCTCTTCATCTTTATATCGCTTTTCAATAGGGTCCACAAGCTTTAAAGATTCAAATAGATTAGTACTTTTTATCACAAAACTGAATTTGAATAAATAGACAATAAGTTATAGCTACCTCTCTTAAATCCCCAAGCTTATCTACATAAACACTTTCAGATTCATCCATTCCATCCTCATAAAGCCAATCTTCCGTCTGCTGAAGTTTTCTAGAAATCTCTTCCCTCTCTGACACATTCGCAAAGCTCCGGTATGTATTTAAAATCTATTCAGAAATCAAGTTACTCATTTATGTGACAACTTAAGAAAAAGAAAATGTGCAGCATAATGCACAAGACCTTGCAAAGACTACATTAGGAACTAAGACTGTTTTAAAAGAACATAAATTCAGGCTGAGATTACATTTAATCACCAAAAGGTTCTTGCTAGGCCTGTTATAGAATGATGAGAATATAGACGTATTCTATAATTGTTATTTATGATAAACCATCTAATCATGTGACCACTTTAACTGTTTCTGAGAATTAGACTTCAGAATAAGCAAAACAGCACACTACAGCACCCACAGTGCACAGACTTTCTCCTGGCATCTTTTTAACATCCATCCAAAGAACAGATATGATATGTGGGTGGATTTAAATGATTCCACACAATCATATTCATTCCCCAATACACTCAAAGGGATAGCTTGCCCTCCATACACTCAGTGTTTGTTTGGGGTTGGGATGATAATTTATGCATAAAAGTATTTGTACAACCCCCACTGATTATCCCATCGCCAAACTCACCCTCAATGTATTTCATGAAAAGCAAGAATGTGTGTCTACCTTTTGGCAAAAGGCATATTTAACCTAAGACTTACTTAAAAATATGAGCCTTGCTCACATTTCTATTGGGTTTGAATTACAGAGACGTGGAGCAAAATGGCCTCAATATTATAAGATCATTGCATGAAAGAAAACATTGGCAGTGAGGGTATGATAAAGCTATTACCACTTCAATTCAAAGCAATACCTTATCACGCATCTCATAAACATAGGACTCCAGGGCATTTTTCTTTTCCTTCGTTTGCTCCATCTTCAAGTCCTGTTGCATCAACCAGCGTTCTTTCTCTTCAGCTTTAGCAAGCTCAGCCCTTTTCATTCCACCAGAGATACTCTCACTGATTGGAATCTCCAATCTTTTTACAACTCTTCCTTTTCTTGCTGCACCACCCTGCACATGGTACTAAATTCAATGTCTATACTCTTCAATGTGGTATATTAAATTTTCATCCAAATATTCTCAATATCAAGCCATATTTAATATAGGAGTGGACAGAACATCATCTTAAGGAACTTCATGAGAGGACAACTGATAAGCAATTCGCATATTACATTGGTTGTTTATATTAATTCTAAATTGAAAGGACAGTATTCACTGGGACAGTACTTCAACTGAAACTTACACCAGAAGGAAATGGAGATTCTGTTTGTGCATGATTGCCAGTTTCAGCATGCTTTTCTGCAGAAGACATCCTATCACATTTGTCCTCCACCTCTTCTGAAGTCAAATGGGGATCATTGCTTGTCTCTGACTCATCCATGTGATCCTCCATTAGCTGGTAACAATCAATTCGGGTTGAAACTCAGTTAGATCTCTACAGAAACAAACAAGGGGCACATGATAGTATAGAAAATGGATGAAATTATATTTACCAAAGAAGCCGAATCCAATATGACAATCCCATGAAGATTTAGCTTGACTCTGACCCTCACTTTAGCCATATTTGTATGGGATGGGATAGGTCCAATCTACACAAACAAGATTCAGACAACATTAATATACTAAGATGGACTATTAAAAAAAAAAAAAAACTTTAAAAGTTAAAATTTCACATATCTACATGAGGAAGAAGCGTGCCTAGGTACCCATCATACCGTAAAAGTATTAATATGAGGCGATAATCCAGAAGGTAACTCATTTGGATTGGCATAGAAAGCTTCCATATGAAATGTATTAGTTCTATGCAAAGTAAGAATCTTAACACTTGGAAATGGGTGCCCTTTCGGAAAAAGCACACCATTCGACAATGTGCATATTGAACCTTTGTCGGATGCGAATCCAATAGAGAAAGGGAAAGAATCTTGAACCTGCAAGTGATAACATATCACAAATGTTATAGTATCTAAAATGAAATAACCATTAAGCAACATTATGCATATGGATGCAAGGTCTAAATGTAACTCTGCTTCTTATTTATTGGCACGCCAAACAAGGTAAAACCTCTATCATTAATGAACTAACCCTTTCCATTCAATATTGGGGCTAAGATATTAGAGAAGATGCAATGAATCTCTCTTTTTTTCACCCTCACCAAGAGTTTCTTTACTCCAAAAGACCAAAAGAAAAAAGGAGAAGATTATTCATGCAGACTGCAGAGATAGCATATCATTTGGATGATGCCAGAGTGTGTGTATTAGGAGAGAGACAGACAGAGAAAGTTCAACTAAGACTATTGTGTTGAACTCTGACAAGGAATTTTCTTTTCCAGATTATAAAACTCACAGTTATTTTATAATACACAATAAAAGGATTTGATTTAAAACTTAAAAGTAAAAGCCCAATCTAACAGAATGTTGAGCGGTTATGTATGACACGAACCTCATACTCTCTGACGCGGAATATTGGGCTGAGCATTGCACACTGAAGAGCACAACCACGAGCCACGCACTCACTTGCATTTATTGTCCGGCTAGGCTCTCGGTTAAATATAGAAGCTAAGATCCTAGTAATAGCTGGAATTCGAGACCCTGATCCAACAAGCTCAACAGAATTGATTTTATCCAGAGTCAGACCAGAATCAGCCAAAGCCTTGTGACAAGGGACACTTATCCTTTCCAACAAGCCAGATGACAGGTTCTCCAACTCCTCCCTCTTGATAAAACCCCTAACATCTTTCTCATCCATCAAGCACTCTATATTAAGTTGTGCTTCTGCATTAGCACTCAATACCTTCTTCAGCTTCTCACATGAAGCCCTCAACCTAATAGATGCCTTTATATTTGTATAAACATCAATGTTATACTGCTCCCTAAATTGAGATGCAAAGTGATTGAACAAAACTTCATCAAAGTCTCTCCCTCCCAATCTACTATCAAAAGCATGAGATATAATTTTCATTTGTCCAGTCTCAAAAGATGCGATGCAGACCTGTGTGTCACAGTGACCAATATCCACAAAGACAGTATAAATTGGGCGAGAATCAGACAAATCAGTCTTGTAAATTCCATAACCAAGGGCAGTGGCAGTACAGTCGTGCAACAATCTCAACGGGTTCAGTCCAGCAATCATTGCTGCATCCAAATAAGCACGCCTCTGTCCATCAGTGAAGTAAGATGGAATTCCAATCACACAATCTGAAACTGACATTTGCAAACTCTTTTCAGCAATCTGCTTCAAATGTGAAAGCAACATTCCCAAAATCTGTACAGGAGTAAATACGTGAGCCTCTCCCATATACTGTAGTCTGATCAAAATTCCACCATCAGGACCTTCAAAAGTTTCAAAAGGGAACAACTTGAGTTCTTTCTCCAAATCTGGTTCGCTAAACTTCCTACCAATAAATTTCTTAACTTGCAAAATAGTGGATTTAGGATGCATGGTTGCTGAAGCAGCTCCAGCTGAGCCCATGAACCTTTGTTTCTCACCAAATGAAACAACAGCAGGTGTCTCACGCTTTGATTCATCATTCAACAACACATCAATACCCCGTTGCTTAGCAACTGAAATAACACAATTCTCATTCCCGATATCAAAACCTACCACACTCATTGTTCCACTCAATCTAAACACTTACACTAATAACTCCCAACAATTAAACCAGCATTTACCAAAGTTTTCAAAATTCTATATCGCTCAACAATTGCCTCAGCTTTTATCTCCGAGTTTCCAGCATCCAAATCAAAAAACCTAAAAGTATTAAGTTTAGGTCAATTAACCAGATTATCTGAATTAACTCGCATCATAAACAATGCACTCTAAATTAATAAAAAAGATGACATAAAGTATCAATTTCGTTGCAAATTACAGAGTTCAGCTTAAACAAGGTTAAATTTTCATAAGCTTCAAATTAAAAATTCTTCGCTGCTCTTCCGACATTTTTCTGAGAATAAAAATGGAGAAGTGAAGAGAATGAGAAATACCTGCTGAAAATGGAGACGCCGAGAGCAGGTAAGGGAGGGACCGTTTGGCTTTGTGAATCGCAACCGGAAAATCGACGATAATCGATCCCTATATCTCTCCCTCTCCCCTTCTGTGTGCAAGTAAAACGATGCTTGAATAAGAAAAATATAGTACTAGTATAATTCAAGAAAAAAAGCTTCTCCGATTGAACGGGAAAAGTTTGGCCGTTGGGAAGAGAAAACGTGTTATTGCCGTTGTAAATAAGAGCACGATGAACAGAGTCTAAAGAGATGTGGCACTAACGTCCCACTTCGGCCTTTGGATAATCCACATAATGGACTAGATCTTGGGCCCAGCCAATTATTTCCAGGCCACTTTCGGCCCAACTTCTTCTTCTTAATTTTTTTTTTTTTACACAACTATAGAAAAGTTCCAAATTGTGAAAATTTGAGCTTAAATAATAGAAATGATCATGATGACAATGTTAATGTTTCATTACCTTGTTATTACTAACAAGAAACTACTAAATCAAAGTTATTGTTTTGTGTACCGGTCAAGTATCGATCCCTATTTTCGTTTTTGTTTTACGATCAGGATCGTAGCCCAATCCAGAAAACAATGCTTAATACAAGTTTTCCCATCAATCATTAACCTATTTTAATCTTTCCAATGGGCTCTTAATTAGAGTTCAAGTATGTACTATACTATATAATTAGGTAGAAAAGCTTCTCTGAATTTCTTAAGAGCACTTGAACATTTTCGAATCAAGGGACGTCCCCAAAACAGAAGATATTCAATGATTTATTTAATCAGTTTGCCTCCGCTTATATATACCAAGAGCAACTGACAAGGGAATTAAAAGTTTTCAGCTTAATTTCTAGCAAAAATATTAATCATGTCATGCTATTCAACAAGTTGAACTTGTTCAGAAATCCATTGCAAAATCGAGAATTCAATCTTGTTCCCATATATAATTGTTGGTTCATTTTGTATGTCTATTAGTTTGAGTCCCTAGTTCTATCAACAACTCAATAATCAATTACATTCCAAATGCAAGTTTATTTATGAACTATGGTTTTAATAATTGGAAAAACAAAAAACAATATTAAGTAATTCAATCTCCCGGAAGCACATTTGTTAGGAGAACTTTAACTTTTACGCTTCTAATCCAAAAGGGATTAATCCTAAACCCAATGGGACCTGGAGATACCCTTAGTTAAACAAATAAAAATAAAAAGTAAAAGTGATTTTTTTATTAAAAAAATCAATTAAGACATGAAAAATTGGAACAAGTGGTGTGTCTTCAAACTAAAGGAATTTTATCTAAAATTTTTTGTCCATACAGAGGGACTAAACTTTCATAGTGTGTAGTGCTTGGCACAAATTTCTTCAAATTGGGAGCTTTTTTCCAATAGTGGCACCTTTTACTCTTAGGATTGTACATTAGCAACCCATTTGTGGAATAATAGATAGAAATTATTCCATCTTTATGCTCCGTAATTGAACATAAATGCAATGACAAACAACTTATCCATTCCAAATCAATAGGAATGGAATACAACTCCTTCCAAGCTCCCCCGGAGTTACAATTCATGTTATCTTTGATGAAACTCCACACGTTTAGCTTCGAGTTAGCAGTATCTTTCTCGACCAAGCAAAGAGAGTCTCTCAAAGACGTTAATACCACACTATTAAGATCTTGGAGATCAATCGAGAGCTGACTTGGATATGGGAGATTTATGGCTTGGAATTCTTCGGTATGGAGATCAAACCTGATGAATTTTGCCGCCCCTAAACCAATATCAAGCCAATAAAGTGCCCCATTTGTGTAGACCGGTCGTTGTAGTCTTGACATATTGTAAATTCCATTAAGTTTTCGCCATGAAATCTCAGCTTCTGGACCCAATGTTAAAATCTCAAACTCATTCCAACCGTCAAATTTCCAATCAAACAATCGGAGAATTTTGAATTCTTTTGTGACTGCATCACGTCCGACTCCTACTATGTGATAATAATTGGTTTTTTCTCCTTCTACAAAATTAGAGAGATACCATATTTAATTAGCAATTATAATTAGCAAAAATTAAAAATTAATGCCTTTGCAATTCATTGAACAAAAGGATCACTAATTAATAAGCAAAAATCAAATAAAAAGGAGCCACTGGGATACCTATAGTAATAATTAGTATAAAATAAGCAAAATATATTGAACAAAAAGGAGGCAAGATTCGTACCAAAAGAATGACAGAAGACGCCACCTCCATAGACGGAGAAATATCGAAACTCTCTTGTGTTAGGGTTGCAAAGAAGGATGGTTTCTTTTCCATAAAGGCAACAAACACCGTCGCATGAATACAACCTTGTATATTGGTCGGAAGGGAGGTTTCTAATTGTCGTCTTGCGCAAGTCACGTTTCAAAACAGCTTTAAAATCTCCATAATTATTACTACTATTAGTTATAATAACCCTTATTGATCCCAAATCTATCCAACAACTTCGATTATTTTTAGAGGTAGAGGCAAAAAGGATTTGAGGGACCTTTTTTCGTTGGTTTGAAAGATGTTGATCGATGAAGTATTGGTCAATGATCGTTGAACCCCATTGCTTGGAAACACACTTGAATCTTAGTAAGGACTTGACGGGCAGGCTTGCCAATATTTGTGCGATGATTTCATTAGGCAAATAGTAATTATGAGCTTTCTTCATCCTTTTCATGGCGCTTTCCATGCTTCCCCTTTCTCTCTCTCGTTTATTAACGAAACCTACTTATTGATTAGATTTCTTTAGGACGAAGAAAATCTATGAGTAGATTAAAAAAGAAAAGGACCATATTTATATGCCGCCTACAAATTAACTAGATTTAAAAATTACCTCAAAAAAACTAGATTTAAAAATTAATTAATTAACTCCTTGTTTGTTAAGGTTACGTAGTGGCTAAGTTAGTTTAGGAAAAAAAAAGTTAAAGACAAGCGCTACTTAAGCCACAAGTTTAGGAGTTGTTTTGGATGACTATAAATAAGTAAATAAGTATTATATTGTATGGTTTAATATTACGGTAAAAAAAAACGTATTATATGGTTTAATACCCTTTTTATCCCCTGAACTTGTACACTTTTGATGTTTTACCCCCTAAACTTTAATTTTTGAACGTTTTGTCCCATAAATTTGCAATTTGGAACCATTTATCAAATGATATTGCTGACATGGCAATGCCACATCACATCAGTGTCTTGGTCCGACGTGGACATTTTTTGTCTGACATGACATTGCCACGTCAACAATACCGTTTGAGAGGGGCTAGAATGGTTTCAAATTGTAAATTTATGGGGCAAAACGTCCTAAATAATTAAACGTCCTAAACAACGTCAAATTGTACAAGTTTAGGGGGCAAAAAGGACATTAAACCATATATTTAATTAGCATTAGAGTTGCCTTGGATGGCAATCAAAACCTTGTCGAGTCCAGTACTAGTATATATTCAAATTAATTAGACCCCAAACTACTAAATTCAAAAGTTATTGTAATGTTTAGCCTGCTCAAATTTGAATAACTTCAAGTATTAAAAAAAAGTAAGAAAAATCTAATTAGAATATAGGAGTAACAACAAACAAGACTATGCTTATAGTCTATAGAATTGTGTAATGTAACTAAAACAACCCAAGAAAAGGGGCAAAGAAAAATTGATGAAGAATATGGAGAAAAAATCATGTCACATGATCAACGTTAACCACTCTCAGTCAAATGAGATTGGGGAAATGTGAAGGTTGCTGCTTGACTTTAAGCTTTGGCATTGTCATGCAGAAATTTCAGACCTAACATGGACCCAATTGCTTTTGATAGGTGTGCGGTGCATGAATATGATGAGAAAAAACGAGTGCTATCCATAAACCTTGATTAATTTGTTTTTAATGCTAATTAATTTAATTTTAAATGTAATCATATGAATAGAATATTCAATACTATGATCTATTCCAGAACCCAAAAAGGCAAAATATTTATTTATTTTTTTTAAGAGCATTAATTGGGGTGGGTTGACCAATTGGACAATCAATAATAATTTAGGGGTGGGAGAGTACAGTGAGGACAGTCCGGCATGATGGGAAAGAGGGGAAAAGAGTCTGGCATTTGTGTAAGATCATTGAAATTGCTTTCAAACCTTTGAATGTGCTTGCCTTGTCCCCAACATCTGAGTTAATGTGAAAATTGCTGAAGCAGTTGAACCCATGTGAGCTGTCTCAACTCTCAAATCTCGGTTTGGTTTTGGTTTTGGTTCAATCATAAATTTGCATTTTGAGATCCATCCGTATTCTCATATTTCTATTTCTAAGGACCCTTACATAGCTGGAATAGTATTGAATAGGACCACAATCTGACTAGCCTCCCTTGCTTTTTATCTTGATCTAAAAATCAATGGAACAGCAAGTTATACTTATTACAAGCCTTTCGGTTCCAAAATTTTCTCAAGCTAAGGATTGGATGATTAAAATCTCCCTCATGCATATTGCTCTGAATTTGAATCCTATGATTATGGAAAAGACTCTTTGGACACCCCATTGGTTTAGGCTTTAATCAAGCCTGTTTTTCTGTTTCATTAATTCATGTCATCACCAATTTAAGGGAAAAGAAGTTTTTTTAGGAGAAATGATAGTGTAGTCCAATTAATAATCAAAATTAATCTTCAAAAAAAAATCCGGGTTAAAAAGGCCAGTGGCTAATTTCCCGCACCACACATAGTTAACTACATCCTCACAACCAAGCTTACCTAAACTATGAGCAAAAAAATTAGCCTCTCTTTACACATGACGGAACAAGCAACTATCAAAGAGATTAGCTAAAACTCGAATATCCGAAATCAATCAATGGTTTTAAAGTAAAGAAGAAAAGGAGATGTGATCTATATTTCCACCATATAAACCTACAAGCTATAGCTGCTAAAGATGCACTAAATTTGGCGTTGAACAAAAAAAGAGACAATGCCAAGATTTGGTATACCAAAAAGTAAGAAAAACTTGTTCATTGCAAAAAGAAGAAAACACCCATCACCCTTATATTCTTAACAAACAAAAAGAGAAAAAGATATATTTAGTATATTATATATAAGTAACATATCTAGATTTTTTATTTTTTTTTGGTTTCAAGTGAACAAAGGACGAGGAAGGGTAGCAATGGTTCCATCCCCACGGCTGAACAAGCGTCTCCAAGTTTTCAATTGATTAATAAGCTGCTTGTAAACACCAACTCTAGCTGCAGAAATACAAACAAAGGCACTTTTCCTCAACTTCTTCAATCTTCTCCCAATCTTAACCTTTAGCCGACACAATCTGATTCTCATAAACGATGGTTTTCTTCTGGAATCTGCTTGCTGCATCACTTTGTAAATCAAAAACTGTGCTCTTCGATGAATGATGTCTTCTGGGTCTTCCTTATCTATCTTTGAGTAAGAATATGGTTTCCTCAAAAGAGCCATTTTAATTTTTCTTCTGGGAAAAATTAAACTAGTAGAAAAAAGGAAACAATATTAAGATAAAAAGAGAGAACAAGAGACAGATATATGACTTAGGATTCAAGCAATATTTATAGCAGGAAAGAAAGCCTTTTGAGGATGTCATATGCTGATGGAGCTGTACATGTGCACTAATATTAATTTGGTAGGAAATATAACAATAAATAATAATAAATAAATAATAATAATGGAGGAGAAAATTGGTTTTTAATTAGCTGGCTTGGCCTGCCTGCCTTACATCAGTGTGAAAACTGACCTGCTCACCAACAGCATGCCACTAGGTAATTACTTATATAGGATTTTCATCATAACCCCAATTAATAATATTTCTTAATCTTTTCTTCTAGGGTTTCATCAAATTAAAATATGGTTCTTTTTAGTGCAAGAAATAAATGAATGCAGGCACTGGGCTGCTCCAAGCCTCAAGTTGAAAGGCTTAGCATGGAGGATGTCGAAGGCACTGACGCAAGTTATTACCAATACCATTTTTTATATAATTAATCATTAATGATTAGAATCCTATGAGTTAATCAATGAATGAAGCATGCAATTTGACTTAAGGGTTAAAATAAAGAAAAATGACTCTGTTTCGTCATTTGTGTGATTCAATACAGAGTATGACTCTGTTTTTGTGGGATTCAATTTTAAGTCAACAAAATGCCATCAGATTACATTTTTATGAAGCAAAACATAGGAGATCAATTGAAATGAATTATGATGTTTAGATTTGCAACATGTTTACATCTTAATTGCTACATAATCTAGCTGTTAGAGTGATTTTTATGCACCGTCAAGGTAAAAGTTTGAGAGAGTGAACAAGTCATGATTTATTTTATTGAATGGGGCAGGGACAGAGTGAGGGAGAGCTATATGAAAGTCAAAGGGAGCGTAATATAAAAAAGACCAAATTTCCACCGGCATGAAGCATCTTATGAACAAAGGAAAAATTAGTAATAAAAACAACAGGAGTGTCAAACTAGGAGAGTGGACAATGGGGGGTGGCCAAACGGCCAAACGGCCAAACGGCCAAACCGTCATGTCGTTGGCTTTTCAAGTGGTCGGACTGTTCCTTTCTGCAAAGAGTCAGCCTAGTAATAGTATATTCTGGAATATCATTGGAGTAAGAATCATAGTAATAGTATATTATTGTTATTTGAAAAACCAAGTCTTCCTATCTTTCATTGAAAACTAGTATTTGATAAAGTTTTACCAAAAAAAAATATTTGATAAAGTGATTGGAATTCTTGGTTCAAGTCAATGTAGCAAGAGAAACTTTCTTATTGTTATCCATCTCGTTCCAAATCAGAACATCACAGCAGTACATAAGTTTTGCCAAATCATAACTCGTACAATACAACAATGTTATATATTATAGTTGTTACAGGTCTAAGAGATGGAGGTATATACAGAGGTTTGGTATACAGGTCTTGTAAATCTTCTTGTTCCAAACGACACTCAGAGAACAGCAAAGTACATTAAAGCTAACTAGTAATGTACAAAAAGATCATCATTAACTTGAAAATTATTGAACTCATTGACAAAATCCTTTCCTTACTCAAAATGAATAAAGTAAGTCTTCATCACGCTTAACCCACGGATCCCTCAAGTTTCAAACTCATGAGTTGGTTCACCTCAGCACCAAACTCATCGGGAAGCTCATTGAAGACGTCACGACAAAACCCAGAAATCATGGCAGCCATGGCCTTCTCATAGTCAATTCCCCTTTGCTGAAAGTAAAATAACTGATCTTCACCAATTTTGGAGGTACTGGCTTCATGTTCAACCTGAGCTGAGGGATTCTTAACCTGTAAAATAACAGAAATCAAATCATAAGCAACAGGATGGAGCTCTGAGTTTCTTGATGCAACAAATAAGAGCAATAGATCAGACATGGTAATACCACTATATATGCGTAATTATGAATTTATATGACAGTAAGAAGTTAGAACATTAACGGGATTTGTGTCATAATTAAAAAGGAGACAAGTTCTTCCCAAACTAGGATTCCATTATTTTCTTCATAGGGGGATGCTCAAAGGAGCTCTTGTTGGTTATTGAGAGTAAACATGGTAAGCATAGACTGTTGCACATAGACAACAATGGGTTGGGAAAAGCACAAACATGCAACCTCCAAAATAGCAAGTCAAAAGCTTAATATTCAGTGCAGCTATTACATGGGTAAAACAGGAATATATGAAAGACAGGGGAACCACCTTGACACAAGCATTTAACACAATATAAGAAAACGGCAAAAGAACCAAACTTATGTACCTGAATGTAAGGATAGGTGTTTGCAGCAGCGTTATCACCAATAAGCATTGAATCACACTGTGATGAATTTTTAGCATTCTCTGCCTTTGACTGAACCTGAACAAGCCCCCTATAACAATTTCTTGAATGTCCAGCTGAAATACCCTTTGAGATAATCCTACTTCTACTGTTCTTCCCCTTGTGAATCATCTTTGTTCCCGTGTCTGCCTGCTGATAATTATTTGTCAGTGCTACAGAATAAAACTCACCCACAGTATTATCACCCTCCAGAATAACACTGGGGTACTTCCAAGTAATCGCAGATCCGGTCTCTACTTGGGTCCATGATATCTTTGAGTAATCCCCAGCACAAAGTCCACGCTTAGTAACAAAATTATAAATCCCACCTTTTCCTTCCTCATCACCAGCATACCAATTTTGCACAGTAGAGTATTTAATCTCTGCACCCTTGGCACAATACAACTCAACAACAGCAGCATGAAGCTGATTCCTGTCATAAGAAGGTGCAGTACATCCTTCTAAATACTCCACAAAACTCCCTTCATCAGCAACAATCAAAGTCCTCTCAAATTGCCCAGTTTCCAAAGCATTGATCCGGAAGTAAGTTGAAATTGGCATCGGGCATTTTGTATCCTTAGGTATATAACAGAATGACCCATCACTAAAAACAGCTGAATTTAAAGCTGTATAGTAGTTATCCTCACTAGGCACAACTCTCCCCAAATATTTTCTAACTAAATCAGGATATTCCTTAATTGCTTCCGATATGGAACAAAAAATCACCCCAGCCTTTTCCAAAGTCTTCCTATGAGTAGTAGCAATAGAAACACTATCAAGTACAGCATCAACAGCAACATTAGCCAATCGATTTCGTTCATTCAGTGGCACACCTAATCTATCAAAGTACTTAAGAAGTTCAGGATCAGCCTCATCTAAGCTATTCAAAGTAGGCTTCTTTTTGGGCGCAGAGTAATAACAAATATCTTGGAAGTTAATAGGTGGGTATCGATTATCAGACCATTGGGGTTCTTTCATTTTCAAAAATTTCTCATAAGCACTCAATCTAAACTCCAACATCCAATCAGGTTCTTCCTTTAAAGAAGAAATTATACGAATTGTTTCTTTAGAAAGCCCTTTGGGTATCGAAAAGGAATCAATATCCACAGTAAATCCAAATTTTTTATTATAATCACGGTTTCGAAGAATTTCCTGGATTTTGTCATCGTAAGACTTACCTGATGAAGAGCTGGGATCAGAAGTCAGGGTCTGAGAATCGAAACCCACATCTGCTCTGACCTTCAAAAGCCTTGAACTTGAGGGTTTCGGGGCTATGGGTTTGACGGAATCGAGCTTCGGATAAAACCCTTTTGCGAACTTGATTGAATCTGAGGTGGGTTGAGGTGAGAAGCTTGAGATGCCGTTAGCTAGCAAGGAAGCCATGGTTATGGCTGTGGTTTGAGGATAGAGAAAGGAAGCAGAAAACAAACAAAGCTTAAAAAGGGAAGAAGTGAAATTGATTACTTCACTTTGATTTCTACTTTGGAATTAATTGAAAATTTTCTTGGCTATGAGATTGTCAGATTGTCTTGTGGACAACACATACCCTCCTCACGAGTCACGACCGTTGGGGACCGTTTACGGACCCACTTAGAGATATAATTTGGTTTTGTAAATTTTCCAACCGCCGTGCAAACTAGCGCTTGTGGCCTAATGGATAAGGCGTCTGACTTCTAATCAGACGATTGTGGGTTCGAATCCCACCAGGCGTGCAATTAAATGTTTTTTATTTTTTGAAGAAAGTTTAGGCATGCCTGGGCCCAATTGAGGCCCAAATTCAGGCAGGCAGGCCCCAGCCTGGTTTCCTCGCCATTCGGGTATTACACTATCCCTTGAACCAAACAGGGCAGCTCTAAAGAAATCAAGAAAAAGAAATGGAAATTAAACTAAATAAATAGAAGTAAATAAATAAATAAAACAGAAAGAGAAAGAAAATAACTTTTAATTAAAACTAATAAATCAACAAATTTTGGATTTGTTTATTGATTATCTCAGCACCCATTTTTTTTCACTCAGGTGATTTGGAATCCCTTGAAACGCAGGTACGTTAAGCCTTTTTTTCTTTCCCACCTTTAATGAAAACTGTAGTTTTACTTTTATGTTATCATTACGGTTACAGTTTTTGGTTCAATAGTAAAAATCTTTAATATGAAAAATGTGAAATAAACCACACTGATTAGCAAGTTTGATTCATTTTTCTTTGTTTCATTTTCTTTTTGATGGAAATAAGTAAAATGATTTTGTTTGGGATTTTTGGGTTAGTTCTTAACTTAGCTGAGATTCATTTTGCCTGTTCAGATTATTTTTATCTTGCTTTGGAGACTTCTATAAAATCTATGAGATATGAGATATTTGAAATGTGCCCAAAAGGGTGTTCCACTGTTTCCTGATTTGAGTTATGATTGAAGGCTCAAGCTTTCTTTGTATTTGGGTTGTAGTTCTGCTTGAAAGGGAAGGTTGCCCTCTTAATGTTCAGGGTTTTCTGCTTAGTTTTATAGAATGGTTTTAGGCTTTATATTTGTAATGCACAAATGTTGTATATGTCTTTCATCCTTAGTCATTTTCCTCCATATTCATTTTTCATGGATCATTTAGTTCTATAGATTACCATTCCTTGTTGGAAATGATTTATGTGAGAAAATTGTTCTATCAAGTTTCACTGTCCTTTATGATGAAAGACTTAGGCAACGAAGCAATGTTTTGAAAGTGAGAAGCTGATTAGCATTGGGTGGGGGAATATCTCTTTGATTAGCCTCAAATTGCAAAACATATATGATCAAGAAACCTATGGCTTGAACTTGAACTTGAACTTTGGCCTACTCATCAGGACATCTTTTGCTCATCCTGTCTGTATTTTGATTTTACCTCAAAAGAATAAACTCAGTTATTCTCACAGAGGTTGCAAGAGGGTCTTACCACATTCTGACAACAATACCTTCTATTTTTGTGAGGCTTTTCCTCTGCTTAGATGCCAAATTTCTGGGTAGCAATGATATAATATTTTACAGACTTGTTACAGGAACATATGGCTTTTCCTTTAATCAAACTATGACATGCACATTTTAGTGAGTAGGTGATCCTAGCTGTTCTATTTAATCTAGTTATTGTATTGAGCACTTGTGAATATCAAAATTTTGGATCCGAACCTGAGCCTACTCAAGAACACTTACCTATTGCACCGATTGACAAACTTATTTTAATAATAATTTACAGGATTGCATATATTTTACTGTTTTATATAGTTTGATTCTTGTGCAATAGGTTTGCTAGCATGGAAGAAGAATTATTAGCATGTTGTTTCTGTACCAATTAATCTAATGCACTCAATTCTTGCGTGGTCATATTGATGACGAAATGTTTAATTGCTTTTGTGATTGCAGGTAAATTTGGGAAGGTTATTGTAAGAGAATCATAATAAAATAATTTGAAGGAGGTTCTGCATCCATCTGTGCAGGATGAGCAGCCAGAATCAAGGGGCTAGCTTATCTTCTTCAGTGGACCCCCCTATGAAGCGGAAACGCGGGCGTCCACGCAAGGATGAGAATGTTCAAGGGGACAGCACATCTCTGACACCTGCATCTGACAGTCTGAAGAAAAACAAGCAGACTATGGGAATTAGTAACCCAGCCTCAGATGAAATGGTAGGTCAGGTGGTTTCTGGTGTCATTGAAGGTTCATTTGATGCTGGATATCTTCTTAATGTTAAGGTAGGCGACACCGATACTAATCTCAGAGGTGTGGTATTTCGTACCGGGTCGATTCACTCCAATTACTGCTGCAAACGATGTGGCTCCTCATGCTAAGATGTACACAAGAAAAGAGATTCCTATTCCATTTGTTAACTCGCAAAGTCAGCTCCATTCTGTGGGTCCTCCATCTGGAAAAAACGAGAAACCTGTTGAACATAAGAATGATGCACCTAACCTTCCAGACCAAAGCCTACACACTGGTCTTCAGTCTGGGGCTACGGCTGCTAGTGAGAGCCAATCTGCCTCAATTCCAATACCTCTAGCTACTAATTTACCAATAAATGACCCAGGTCTTCCGCTGGTACAGAAGGTGCTGCAAGAACAAATCATAGATTCTGGATTGCAGAATGATAAAGCTATTGGAGTGCATCAGTCATTGCAGGGATTTGAAGCCTTCAAACTTATGAAAGGGCCAAATATTGATTTGGAGACACCTAAAGCATCTGAGCCGGTGTCTGTAACACTTACTGCTACTTTGCCAGTGACTGAGACTGTTAATCTGAAGCCTCAAGTTGAGAACCAGGGCATGATTTCTGGCCTTAAGCCACAAGAATTGGTTCATGATGGTGTGAAATGCATTGACCTTTGTAACAACCAAAGTCTCACTTTTCCTGAACCTAAACCTCAACCTCAAGTTATGGCTAGTAAACCTACCGGAATCAACATGTTTGATAAACAGACCTTCTCAAGGCAAGAAATAGATATTTCTCAAGATACTCAATTGGAACTTGCTAAGAAGATTTTGAGCGGAGATAACACACCTCGCATGGATGGATTTACTACAGGTGATGCTGCCACAGCTACCGTGACAGCTCCATGCTCTGCATCAATGACCAGCCTGCCAATAATGATATTTGGGGCAGAAACTATTCCATGTGAACCCAAGCCTGCTACTGAAGAATCTCTTTTTCCAAGAATGGCTGCACCTGAAGTTAGTAGTTCCTCAATTGCTGCCAACACCATTAGTGTGGAATGTAATGCCAAAGATGCCATTCCACCAGCGCAGTCTTAGTTTTCTAGTTGTGAAACTAGTGGCGGGAATAGAACGAGCCTTACAAGTTGAGGCTTGAAGGATGACGAGTTTAAGTCATGACTGAGGATAGTTTAGAATCAAGGCAACTGCTTAAATTTACATGCTGTGCCTTAATTGGATTGTTTGTAAGATAACTGCTTGCAATCTACCTTCATCTTCTAACTTCATTTCTGGTGCATTATTGTGCTTGCAATGTGTGATGAAGATTTTTTTTGCAGTCTTTAATGTCATTGCATGGTTTCAGAATCGACTTCTTCCCCCCTTTTTTTTACTTAAACCAAAGTATCCTCAAGTCTTATTGTCATCAGAGTTTAGACTAATCCTTTCTGGGTTGAGTCAAAGATATTAAAGCTTTCTTAGCAAATAAACTTCCTTCTTCATTTTAATTAAATAGGTCAGCCAAAATATTTGAAAAGTTGAAACGAGGACGGGATGCCATATTTCTTAGATGGCAAAAATTAGCAATGAAGCTCAAATAGAGGGAAGTGATGTCTTCTTCATAAGATTTATGGTATGGTGTATAGGTACGAAACAGTGAATACTGAAATTATTAATTCGCCACAATGAGGAAACCTTGCTTAACAATGGTTTACATATTCCTGTTGCTGCACCCATAGAAGTAGCTTCTCGAATTGATGTTGGTTTGAACATGGATTCCGATATATCAACTATCACGTTAAATTTTTCATCCCCTTTAATTTTGGGAGTTCATTCTGGAAGCTGTAGGCTGAAAGAATGGAAAGAGCGGAGGCGGCTCGGCTCATTCTTAAGTTTTCGACTCTAAATACCAGTTTCCAAACCATGATACTGATTTACTCATCAACCAAGAACCCAACTTCCCCACTCCCCAAGGCACATTTTCATTACCACATACATCAACAAAAACATCACCAATAGATAAAAAAGCAAGAAGCCAAGAGTAACACAAAATTTTGTGATAAAAGGAGGTTTATACAGTGCATATGCCATTTAGCAAGCCAATAACATAGCCTGAATTTATTCCCCCAAAAGAGAAACAAGGAGAGATAAAGTAGCAGAGGTTCAGCATACAACTAGATAATTTATAAGCAGGCATAAGACACAGTAGCTTTTTAGCTATATCCGACTTGTTGCTGCTGCTGCTGGGGCTGCTGATAATTCCCATACCCAGGATATCCTCCGTAGTACATGTTGGGGTCTTGGGGAGGTGCACCATAGCCATAATCATATCCTTGAGGATACCCATAATATCCGCCGTTCCATTGGTTTGGATCTGCTTGGCCCTGCAAATACAAGACATGTCAATGGAATGGATCAAACTCTCAATAAAATCACAGAATAAACTAGGAAAAGTAATAGGCCATCAACATCATCTATCTACCTGTTTGTTTGAGGTGCTACGCCCCCATGAAAGTCTAATACTTTGCCCACCCAACTGAGTCCCGTTCAACACTCGTAGTGCTTCTTCTGCACAGCTCCTGATGCATTGGACAAGCAGAGAACAATATCATATGATGAACTGTATCTCCCGTTAATAGATATCTACAGAAATATTCAACAGTGTATCTTTACCTATCAGCAAATTGAACAAATCCACATCGTTTGTTTTGTGGTATCTTCACGTGAACCAATTGACCATATGGGCTAAAAACCTCTCTCAGATGATCATCCGTCACATTGGTATCCAAATTACCAACAAATATCTGCAAGGAAATATGTAACATAAAAAAACTATGACAAGAAAAAACATTTGTCATTGAAAGAGAACAAAGTACCCACAGTTGTATTATTTGGATCATTCTCGTTCTGAGTCCCATGAGATGAAGAATGAGATGAAGCTGCATATGAAAAGTAAAGGAGTAACAGAAGGAAAATGAAAAGGGAACATTATTTCTGAGAGAAAATGAGAAAACACATGACATCTATCATGACTCATATACTTCACATTTCCAGGGGTTGTCAAGTTAATTTTGGAGAAATGACAGGACCTGAAAATTGTACCTATTTGAGTAAAGTGCACAAGACATATGTCCCTTTGATGCTATGAAACATGACTTAGAAAGCACATACATTAGACACAGCATAAACCCAAGTGCATGAATACTAGGGTAGGCTTCAATGCCAGGCTGCATATGCTCATAGAGTAAAATTTTACACATTCATCAGTAACCAATACAGGGTTGGGGAAGATGGGAAGAGATAAAATGATTGTTTCCCAGAATACAGTTCCTAAAAGAACTGAGATAAGAAACTATGCTTAGGGTAACTTGATATACGTGTCAAGAATAACATACTAAATCAGAAGATCAATAATTCCCATTTAAATATAGCCCAAGGGACAAAGGAAAATAGAGCAGTAAGTGCCAGTAGGACAAGTGAAAGACATCCCCACCAAGCACCAACTGATTGTACAAAATGAACACTGACATTCATGATACTGACACAGATACAAGCCAACAGCCTGACTTCTTACGGACTAATATCTTAAAGTACAAAAGACCTAAAAACTCTAGAACAGCAACCAAAAATAGACATTTGGAGCAGCAGGACTAAGCAATCAGATCAAACTCAAATGTAAAGGCACAATGAAATAACAAAAAGAAATTATAACTGTCATTGTTTTGTAAAAACTGAAGGAGAAAAAAAGGCTCTAAGGGTAAACTGCAACGTAACTTGACTGAATCTCTTACTAGCCAGAGAAGTAGAAGTAAGTTGACTGACAGCTCAACAAATAGAACTGAATAAACTTTGAAAATGTAGCATAACAAATGCCACAAGAATCTCAAATAAAGGACGAGACATAAACACAAAAACTGACCTAAGTGAGGGCACGGACTAAAGGGGTAACCATTTCAGCTGAAATCAGTTCCAGGCCCCAAGATGATAGAGCCTCCTGACGCCCTGCTCTGAGACAACAGGAGTTTATAAGATTTTGCAAATTCAAGATTTGAATAGCATTATGGTGCCCAGATGTTAAAGGAAAGTACAGGAAGGAAATGACTTTTGGAAACTGCTGCTCATCTTCTAGAAATAACCGAACAGAGGACAACTTAAATGATATCAAGTATGCTCGACAAAAAGTAGCAGAAGCAACCATACTCTTTCAAACAGGTAATCCATAAGTATAAACATCAATGAAATGTAAAGGGAAATAATCCACAGTGAAACAAATAAATATCAATAAAATGGCTTCAGAATTATCACCAAAGATCCAGTCAAATTCAAATACACATGTAACATGTTATTATTCTTTAATGCAGCTAAGATTTGACCAAATTATCCCAAAAAGCTTGGTCAAGACCAATAACCTTAAGCAAACATACCTTTTGGATATTGCTGTGGAGTAATAGTCTTCTTGTTAGTAGCTGGTCCAATACGCATAGGCCTAGTTGAACAAAAAACGCCATTCATCTCGGTCATAGCACGATTATGTTCAGTTTCATCTCCAAACCTAACAAAGCCATAACCTTTTGTGCGACCAGTGAGCCTATCAATTACAACCTTTGCACCCTTCACAGAGGAAAAGCGGCCCCTAAAAGTCTCTTGGAGCATGTAATCTGTAACATCAGCTGCTAAGTCTCCGACAAAGATTGTAAAGTCAGGGGTTTCATCTCGCCTCTCGCCTGAACTAAATGATGCCCAGTTCAACCTATAGTTATGGTCACCATTTGGCATAGGTGTACCATTATATGTTTGTAATGCTCTTTCAGCAGCTGCACGTGTAACAAACTCAATAAACCCATAACCTTCCACTTGACCTGTTTGCTTGTTACGGATAACTTTCACAGAAGCAACCTGCAGAAGAATCATGGCCATGAAAACTCTAATAAGTTATCAGGACATAGACAAATCATATCTATCACCTACATATGTAGCCACGTTTCAATTTACATGCTTGCCAGTCTAATCAAAGAACAGCATACTAGCTAAAGCCCTTCAATGCAGTAAAAGAAAGAACACGGAGACAAAAGAAATACACAACATGTATAAGACATATACGGATATAAAACCTTAAAGTCTCCTAAACATTAGAGAAAGAAAATATAAAACCTTAAAATCACTACAAAAATCTAATCTTTACGATAAAGAAGACATATACGGATATACCAACTTAAACATCCATACAGCAACCATGGATTGAAAAATTACCTCAAGAGACACCCCAAATAACGACCCAGATAACAAAATCTCAACAAAATAACAAGTAAAAGCCATTAAATACCTCTCCAGTTTGGGCAAAACAGCTCAAGAGATAATTCTCGTCCATATAATACTGCAAATCTCCGATCCACAAAGTCCGAACCTCATCGGCGCTAGCAGGTTGACCCGCTTGACCCGCCTGCTGTTGCTGAGCTGGCACTGGAGCCGAACCTTGTTGCGGGGGCCACATGGAGGGAGGCTGGCTCTGAGGCGGCATCATATTCATCATCATGTAAGGCTGCTGGGGCTGAGGCGGTTGCTGATATTGGTACTGTTGCTGGCTCTGTGGAGCTGCCGCCATCGACGGTGGTGCAGCCATTGGGGGTGGGACAACTCCGGGTGCTGGTTGCTGCATCATCTTGAATCTGGGGTTTTGGTTTTCTGCACCGGAGAGACTGAAGAGATAGCGAAACCCTAACCCTAGATAAGGTAAGGTTTGGGAAGATGTGAAAAGAGAGAGTGAGAGTTGGGAAAAGGAAAAGCCTTTAAAGGATGGGCACGTAAGCTGATGTTTGATGAAAAGACTATAATAGGCTTTGGCTTTTTTTAATCTGTTTATAATTGAGGAGGAATTGGGATATTTTGATAGTAATTTTCAATTTTGTGGACCCAAATCGTATTTTAATCGTTGATTTAGTCACAGTTTTTGTTTTTACTTTTAAAAAACCATGGTAACTTTTTCAGGGGAAAAAAAAACTGATTGTTATTGTGTCACACTCACATCAGTTTCCCTTTGAGGTTTTTAACTTGGCAGTGTAGTCAGTAGTGTACTTACTGTAATCCTTCATCAATGTCTTTCCTTCTCTCTTTTCAATCTAAATTCTCAGTTGAGCCTGAAACATGAATGAAGATTTAACCTTTTATCTTCCAAGTTCTCAGGTAATTAACTGATTTCCATTCTTATTTGGTGCTCAGAGTTCCCTTTATGGTTTCAAGCAGTTCCCTTTATAGCTGCTGTTTTCTGCAGTTAAAGTTTTTGTCTTGGAGAAAAATCTGGGCTGAAAGTGATAATCTTTTGACAGATTTTGATTTGATTGGATTCATTTTGTAATTGGGAGTTGTTGTTTTCTGTCTCATTAGTAATAGGAGTCTTCTAGGATTTGATTAGATTTCATATGAATGGATTTGCATTTGAAGAACCTGTTTGATAGATTCCATGAGCAATTTGGTTCTGGTCCTGGCCTTGGTCCTGGATCGGGAACATGCCTTATGAAGGTAGAAGGCATTGCTTCCATTTTTATCAAGTCCATATTTAAAGCTTCTGCAGCTCTATATAGAACTGAGCCATGGAGGAGATTGCGCCCAGGGCATTTCTTCGGTGTCCGAGTTGGGATAGATTCAGACTGGTCTGGCAAAAAACAACCTTTTTCCATGTGCCCAGTTCATTGGAGGAGATGGTGGTGATGTTGGGTTTTATATGTTTCGATCTGAAACTGATGCTAAGAAGATGACAGGCTCAAGGGAGACGATTCCAGTTCCAAATATTGAGCTTTTGAGGGTCACATATGAGATGGAGACATCCTTCCAACCGCAAAATGATTAAGTCGCTGTCATTGGAAGCATCAGGGAATGATAGGTTTCCTGTTATTGATGTTGCGCTGCACATCTTCAAGCGAGCTTCGATTTAGGAATCCTACCCTGGAAGAGCTAAAGTTCGTGTATGCTTTCATGAAAGCCATTTCCCTGGTGCATCCATTGCTTCAGGTGGATAAAGAAGGCGGTCCAAACTGGTCAAGATTGATATGTTTTGAACCATTTATTGAGACAGTTGACATTCAATGGCCTCCGGAAATGGCTAGAGGTCATGAACTTGTTGCAGTTACAATCTCACATCCACCGGGTCAGGCATATGAGGAAAAGACAAGTTCAACAGCCAGTTCAACGCCTACCAAATATGCTGAGCCACCAAATGAGGACACCTTCATGGATGTAAGAGTAAACTCAAATTCCAGCTTTAGGCAGTGTGCAATGTGTGACAAGGATGTTAATGGAGATCAGTCTCTCTGCTGTGGGAGATGTCAAGCAGTGGTCTACTGTGGTTCTCTCTGCCAAAAGCAGCACTGGAAGGAATCGCATAAAAGCATGTGTGGTTTGTACAAAGCTATGATGGAAAGGGAAGAAGAGCTTGTAATGAAAATATTCATGTTCCCTTGCTCTGCTGACCAACCTTGCAAATGGCTTGAATTGGGTATCCATCAGAAAGGGATGTGGAGAAGGAAGTGCAGCTGCTATTCTCACTGCCCTTTTGGTCTCCTTCCAGTTAAAGGTGGGCTATGGGATTCACGGGGCGGGCTAGATGATGAAGAGTACCCTCGTGATTCACCTTTTCACAACCATCTAAGAGATGGGATCTCAAGCCCTATCCTTCTTTCTGGTTGGTCTGAGTACTATAACCTTCGATCACTGCCATTGTCAAGTCCTGTTGCTGATATTCTTTCCCACCCTTTGACAGTTTATTATATATTGACGGCTCTCAGTATCAGTTCAAAGAATCTCTTACTCAAAGGAAAGGAGGTGATACTTCACTACCTTGGGCCCGAAGGGGAGATGGATTGGATGCCAGCATTTGCCGAGATTGGTCACTTATTAAATGGTTTGGGTAATATACAGATAGTTATGGTGGGACCTGAAGTGCCAACAAACTTATCAGGCACAACATCAGGAATAAGTAGCAGGGTGAGGGTGAATCTTGTAAGGGGTCTTTATCAGGAAGAAGCAACCTATCTGCCTTCCCCGCATGTAATAGTTGCGCTGAACTGTGCATTGGATAGGTATGGCAGTTGGGGTGGTGCTCTTGATTTGATCAAAGCCATGGGCATTCCAGCCTTCTTCACTGAGCAGTCAGAAATTTTGTGTGCAAATGCTAAACAGGTGTTACGTAGTGCTGGACTGCATATTACCCACCCGGTGACACCAAATCCCTTCCGTTCCCCAGTTAAGAATCTTGATTTCTCCAGCAATCTTCCTTCTTACAGCAACGGATTTGTCCTCGGGGTAAACACATGACTAAATATTTAGAGATCACCAGATTCTGAAACCTCAACTTTTGCTTATCTGCTGATGAGGTATTGGCCGAGAGACTATCTAGCAATGAGAATGATAATGTAAAATAACATGTTTCTGTTATTGAATTGAATACAAACCAGTTGATGTAAACGTTATGATTATTCTGCTATATCTTATTGAATACAAGGGCTCTGAGCAGTCTTCATGTTCATCCTTGACTTTGAAACTCAGTACAGGTGCAATCAGTTCTGCTTTTACCTAGGTACATTTCAGTACTCATGTCAGACACAATCTTTCATTTGCATTGACATTAGCATGTTATGTTACATTTTACTGCAATAATAAAACGCATCCAAGACAGAGAATTAGACACCAAGTTCTGTTTTATGCTCAAGTTCTTGCTGTTTTTAGCTGTTGAATAAGCAAAAGCATCAGAACTGGGGAAAATAGCATTTTTTCTTCCTTTTCTGTGAACAAAGATGAGAACTCCATTCACATCACCCCTTTCCAGTAGCCCAGTGAAGTAAGGTGAAAAGAGCCTGTCACTTCCGACAGTAATATCCGCAAGTTGTCAATATGACCAACTTACTACATTTTCAGATGCCAATGAAGGCCAAATCTGTCATTTCAAAAGCAACTCTTTCCAATCAGCATTTGGCAATCAAAGTATTGAGATTTATCAATGAGACATGATTCAATTAATTAATCAATTCCCATCTAAATGAAAAATATCTTTGAAACTTTGAATAGCCAAGCCCACTTGGCCTATAAAAAGTGCCAAAGCAACCCCAATCTCCATATATATATACTTATAAGTGTCCTCTAAGCAGCAGTGCTAAGAAAAGCTCTTCAAATCAGCAATGGATTTCCAGTTCCCATCATACCAACTTTCTCCCTGGCATTATCTCCTCTCAACTTTTTCCAACCAGGTTATTCCAGAAAACTACGTTCAATGGAGAGAAACCCCAGAGTCTCATATTTACTATGCAGATCTTCCTGGTAAAAAAAAAAAAAGAAAGCCTTTTCCCTTTGTTTGTCATATATTTTCCTCTGTTTATGTCTTGTGCTAGAAATTTAATTAGTTTCATGTTATATATATCAGGTGTGAGAAAGGAGGAGATAAAAGTGGAAGTTGAGGACTCAACATATCTTATAATAAGGACGGAGGCCATTGATGAATCAACAGAGCCAGCCAAGAACTTCACGAGGAAATTCCGGCTCCCTGCTAGAATAGACATTGATGGAATTTCAGCTGCATATGAAAATGGGGTCTTGACAGTGACAGTGCCAAGATCTTTTAGGAGGGGCGGTTTCTATATTGACCCTGCAGATGTTCCTGAGAGGCTTGAAGTTCTTGCAAGGGCTGCCTGAAAATTGAAAAGCTGCCTATATATATATATATAGATATATATATATATATATAATTATTGATTGGTTTAGATTCTGATGATCAGTAATTCAATTCTATCACTACTAAATTCATTGTAAGCCTATTTGTAGAGTTTGCTATGGATGTGTAATCCAAAATTAGAAATTTCCCTGCTTTTTCTACTCTGTTTTCTGACAGACCAAACAGGAATTTCAAGTTCAACTGCCAACATGTTAGGTCGAGCATAACCGCTAGGGCTTGTTTGCCGTACAATTTCAATTCTCGCTAGTCTTAAAAGGACTTCCCGGTTGATTCAAGGCAGTATCCAAACAGACCTTAAAGTTTAATTTTTCGGTGGATATGTAGAATCTAAAATTATCGCAAAAATGGACAAATATCACGTGCGCAGCGGGACCACCTGATTAGCCTAATTAATTTAATTAGATTGAATGAAAAATCTACATTAAAAGAAGCAGTAATTAGAGTAAGTAAAGCAATTGCCAACTTGCTTAAATAAATTAAACCCACAAAGTTGCAAGTTGTTTAGCCTTTTCTTGCCAAAATATCTTCTGCAACCCCCGACCCCGAAGCAATTGAATTCACAATTGGACTCAAGGAATTGATATATACTTAGAATAAAATGCAAAAGAATTGTCTGTTATCAGTTTCATTTCATACACATAACACATGCACCATCAGATATTGAAAACTCATCAATCAATATCAAGCACATTGGTTTGGTTAGACTATAGAGAAATATACAGAACTAATCCTAGCACAAGTGTTAAAACTTCTTAACATTTCATTCCGATTGGTGATTTATGGACCTAACCATTTCTTATCAGTTTAATGATTTCGACAGCCTCTCGCAATCTTCTATCTGTGTTCTCTCTTAGGGCAACAGCACGGGGATTCCTGCAACAATATAGGATAAAGAACATCATTTCACTTTCATTCAACAAAAACACAATTTCTAAAGGAAATAAGCTTTCTTAGGCTCTTAGCCAAAACCTTTTTTCAAGGTTTGATTTCCTTGTCAGTTCTTCAACAAGATTGTGTAGTCTCTTCAAGAGAGCAGCAGGTAACTTGTGTACAGCTTTAACACCTTTCTCAGTTGAACATATCTTCTTCATGAGCTCAGCAGCAATGAAGTATCCTTCTTCCTTGTTCCTGGAATGAGTTGATTTTAAGAATAAAACCAAGTCAGCAGCAGGAAAAGAATGTACCCTTATCTTCACTTCAAATTAAGTAGAAAATTGTAAACCTGTGCAACTCCCATAAGATTATCTCTACACATCCAGGAGTGTTGATTAGCACTTCGGTCAAATGTGGATAGCGTGCAAGGTTTCTAAGTGTCGAAAGAGCATGCTTTAAAACCTCCTGATCAGGTATGCTTCGACTGACGGAGCGAATCTGCTTCAGTAGAATGCCAACTGCACCTGCGGCTACAAGTTCTTCACAGCATTTTAGAGAATGGGCTGTGGTCGTATCTGCAATCAAGTTTTGTTATAAGTATGTTATAAGTATGTAGATTCAATGATTCATCTATAAGAAATTCAATGTTATTTAGCTCATCAACTGAGCTTGCTCAGTACTTGCCTACTTGGGGTCCTTTGTGGGGTGATAGTATTATTCTACTGCACTCTATTGCATGAAATGAGGAAGCTTACCCAAAAAATTAAAAGCTAAATTTTGTTTGAATTCTCAAAAACATGTTATGGCATATAGCCTATGGCAAACTATGCACAAGTAAGATTTCATTTGCCATGACCTAGATAAGGCGCTTGATCATAATGACGCGAAATGCTGTGTCATTCGAGAAGCTATACATATATGGGCTTTAAGAATCAGGTGTTATATAAACCTAGCCCAAGAAGTTGACTTTTTGTAAAATACAGCATAACTTACCCAAAGTCTCACAAATGTGAAGAATGCCACTGACGCTTTTCATGCTCAGTAGTTCTGAAAGTGCTGACAGAAGCCTGTTAATAATACGTTTGCTATCGTCCACATTCTTAGCTGACTTTAGCATTCTCAAGCGCAAATCCATTAGCTGCTCTCTTGATTCTTTCCGAGCAAGATATCCTTTCCAATGTGACTAGCAAATTTGAGAGGAGAAGTAATCAGGATAATAATAATACCTAATTGAGCCAGATATGCAAGTTCAACATTCAAAACATATACTTTTAAGAACAAAACTAGCTAAAGGCTATGGATTGATATTGCAAGCAATAATTATCATATATGCCATAGTCCCATATAAATTCAAGCTACTATTAAGTGCAAGTGGATTCTAATAAACAGAAAACTTGCAAATGCAGAGGCTTGCAGAAGCATCATTAAATGCGATTATATAAAGCATAGCCCAATAAGGAGATATCTTACTTGTATTAGAACAGTACAATGCTTCTCTCTTTGAGCTTTTTGCCTAGCAATCCACCCCCTTAAGTGACTCTGAATAATGATTGCTGATTTTGTTCTTAATTTACATAACAGAACACCTCTCCACCACCTTTGCAGTTTCAGAACTGAAACCATCAGTAATGTCAATTCAAAACTCCTGAAGAAGCCTTCTGACATCTTGAAATTGGAACTGCCAATGTTAGCTGCATGTAAGGAAGATGCTCCTGCAATTGCTCAAACCATAATCAGGTAAGTCTCAGATGGAACGACAACTGAAGCATACAAATAAGAACTTAGTAGTCAGATAAATAGAAGTTGAGGAGAAAACTAAGTACCTAAAAGCCTATTACGAGTTATTTGCCCCCTGATAAACCTTTGAATCTCAATAGCAGCCTGCTTCTGAAAATTAAATGCCTTCTGACTTTTTAGGCTCCGTGTTGCTCTTTGGATCTTTATGACAGCATTCCTTTGCAATAAAAGCTCCTTCCTCACCAGCCAACCACGGCAATGCCTCTGGTATAGGAGACAAATGAACAGTTATATATGTATATAAGTGAACAACTGAACATCTTCTAGAAAGAAAACCATGCAAGAAATGAATATATAACATGAATTTGATTTAAAGTTGAGGTGATTCATGATGGTATTTCAATATCTTTCAAGTTGACCATCAGACTAGGGCAGCAAAGTAAATATAAGGAAGCACTTCATATATAATCCACAATGGAAGAAACAACTTACCTGGATCACAACAATCAGATACATATATCTCCTAGCTTTTCTCTGAGCTATCCACCCACGCACATGAGATTGAATGATGATTGCTGATCTGGCTACAGTTGTTTTGTAGTTATGAAAAGCACTCAAACATCTTAGCCTTCGAAAGTTACTTTGAAGTTTTATTATTGCTTGCTTCTGCTTCACAAAAATCCTTCTTAGCTGCCAACCACGGAAATGACTCTGAATTTTGGTTGCTGCAAATGTCTGATTTTGAAGAGATCTACAGACAAACTGCTTCCATGCAAGCTGAATCATGGTTGCCGCTTCTATTTCACTATTTCTTAGACCCTTCCCTTGGCACATAACAGGAGCATTAACAACTTGAGCAGGTCCAAGAATTTTCCGAGATCTTACCATCCACCCACGAGCATGTTTCTGAATGACAGTGGCAGCCTTGACTAGATCAGGACTGGATATGTCATGTCTTTGGATGTCAATGCTTGTCTTTGAATCTGTTAAACAATATGAAGCAGAAGCAGCAGGTTTTACAACACTCTTGTAGTTTCGTTCTGTCATATCTCGCCACCAGGCCTGAATGGCCTTGAACTTTTTAGCACCATCTGCATCATGTATTGTAAGAGATAAAAATTAGATTTTAGTGCTGAAGTTTAGGGCTACAAGATATATTTAACTAGAAAATGCAACAACTTCGTATGATAATTTCATTGAACAAATTACATTTCAGAAGTAAATAAGAACACAAATATACATCTATGAGAGATGCATGCACAACACACACAGGCACATTGGCAAAAAAAGGAGCATATAGAAGTTTGTAGGACTATTTTATCCACTAAAGGTCAAAAACACCAGTTGTCCTCATATATTGAATTAGTCAGCATCTATTGCCTGCAAATGAAGGCAGCAAATTAATGGGGTGTACCAAGTCTAAATTAATTGCTAAAACCAAGTAAAGAACGACCTTCAGTGATATCCATGTCTAACTCCGTTTTGTGCACAACAACTTCAGAATTTGCCAGCTGTCGTCGAGTTAATGAACGCCTCCTCTCTAGTTTTTGGCAATTGCAACCCAATAGTTTGTGGAAGTTCAACTGATCCTGCCAAAGGATTAAAGAGTTATTGAAGTTTCATAACTATTGTATAATCAAATTATCCAGAGGTCTTCAGGGCTCAGGCATTACCACATTTTTCTTTACAATGAGCTGGGACAACAGGAAAACGAGCAAAACTACCACACTCTGATCGCTAACTGCACCGTTATGCTCAAGTAAGTCACTTATTTGCAGAACCTGTACAACATAGGCAAACAGTAAGACATATAATCCTATTATATTATATTGACTAAAATGTGAAAGATAAATTGAATTGAATGGAACTTCAATGTTTTTAAAAGTTATCTGAAGTTTTTAATTGGCATCGGTATCTTTTAATTCTCACTTTTGTACAAAATATAAAAATTAGATTAAATATAAATCAGTGATGTAAAACTAAACAGTACATAACCAAGTACTAAGCATTAAACCAAGCAACCTCAGGAAATGTCCCCAATAAAGCTGTCAGTTTCTGTGATAATACAAAATTGTGAACTGCATCTGTGTAATCAGTGGCAGACACTATTGATTCTTGACCTCTTGGTTCGTGAGAATCCTGTTAAGATGTGACACTATGAGAATTGTACAAATCCAAGCAGAAAAGAATAAAAACATTAAGCCTGAAAGAGTGTGTACCACCTTGTTAAAGCAAGAACAAGAAAGTTCTCTGCGGAAATAATAATCAAGCAAGCACCAAATGGCTTCTCCATTAACCAGTGAAGAAAAACTATCAATCTTAAGATCATACTTCTCACAAATTGCCTACAAACAATCATTTATACTCTTGTTAAGTTCTGTTAAAAGCATGAAAATGCTAATGAAAAAGAACAAGCATGTATAAAATGGAGAATCCTTAGACACGACTATTGATTTATCATTATATCAGATAAAAGTATTATATAAAAAGAAGAGAAGAATAGACGCACCTGGATCCAATTTAAAAGCATTCCCAGAAGAGTGGGATTGATTACATTCACATTCTCCTGTAATGATGAGTAGAGAAAAATGAAACTGAATTCTGAAAATTAGGAAAGCTTTATTAAACAGCAGAAACAAAGATAAGAAAAAACTTAGGGACACAACTGAAGTTTTTCAAGTATTTAGCCATATATTTGGTCGCTAAACTTCCTACATTGCACTTTTTTATCTGATTATGAATAAATAACTAAACCATTGTCTAAAGCATACCTGATTAAAGCCATGTATTTTGGAAATTTCATCAGCAATGATTGTTTTATCTAGCAGAAGTGGCAGCTGCAAAATCAATGAAAACTTAGGGACACAACTGAAGAACTAAGACTTACAAAACCTCTGTAGAAACCACAAACATCTGAAATGTCAGACAAGAGGAGACTAACAGACCTGTAAATGAACAAACATATTCCAGAGCAAGGATAAAGTGAGTTCCTTATCTCCATCAGCAACATCATCTCCTGTAATCTTCATCCCATCTTCATCACATAGCATGACACCAGCCTGTCTCAAATATTGCAGGGCAACACCACAATTTGCCAAATTCTTTTTATGGGTGTCTGAAGGCAATATTATTTTCTGTTCATGCAACATGCTATTAAGTTAAAATTCCATTCCATGTGCTGCTTAATATACTTTGTGTGTTAATTTTGGGGGGATAAAATAAAATACCAACCATAAGTATAGAGGATTCATGTTGCAAAAGTTGGATAGCTCTACAGAGCCGTACCCCATCTTGAAGATCCGTAAATATATCTGATACTTGGAAGTCAAATTCAACAAGAGCAGACTGCACCAAGGAAAATATTTCGATGATAAAATGATGGAAAAAAGAAACTTATTAGTCAACACTTCCATGATGGAAGTATGGAGTTTCTAAACAACAGTCAGCATGTAGTGCCTCAAAACTAAGTTGCAACATTGTAGATCAGTGTTAAAAAATCGGTGTATGCATTTCCAGGCACAACCATACAAACTCTAGAATGGATTATACTTAAACCACATACCTGCTGATGAGAAACTTTGTACCCTACAATCACAAGATGTGCAAGAAGATTACCCTCGCCATGCATGACGTCAGATGACAAGAAATCTAGTTTCATATCATAAAGACATGTTAGCCCATTTAAACATATCACATTTTGCAGTAACAAGCAACAAAATTTGAATATAAAATTACCATTAAGGACTTGACGACTTGATTTTATGCCAGATGAAATGGTGAACAAAAGAGGAGAACCCCCATCTACTCCATCGATACCATACTTAAGAGGAAGACTGGTTAGAGACTTAGCTCGGTCAAGCATTAGAACAAGCAACAAAATTCTCTTCAATATAACATTCCCCAAATTCTCATAGTATCCCGGTCTGTACAAACCCTCAACCTTCTTGTTATAAGCATAAGCTTTTGCAAGCCCATTATGTGAGAAAAATTGCTTGTCAATTACCATCTTCAAAAATGAAATATCTTGCTCGGAGCTAATATCCCCATCAGATAATAAGGAATCACCACCAAAAACAATGTACAATCCAATTCTGAGCCAAATTGGGTTGTAAGACAAAAGAATTTTAGAAGCCTTTTCCTTCAATCCGAAATCTGTAACTATAGGGCAATGTGCCTTCATTTTTAACCTCCCTTCATCTATATTCTGAAAATAATTAAAAACAACAATAAACAAATCAATGCTACCAGTAACGAATCATTATAGCCAATAAGAAACAAATTTTGAAGATAAAAGATATGGATAAGTAAACTATTACTAGTTTATTCCACGGTATATTTATATCAGAAGTTATATGACTAGCTAAAAGAACTATATTTTCTGCAGAGAAAGTAAAAAAACTATTAAAAGAGAGATAGGAAATTTAGAGAAGCCAACCTTGACGACTTGAGTCATGACATCAAAAATCTCCTTGCAACTCGCCAAACTCAAATAAATCTGCATCCGCTTCTTCAAATCATCGAAACTACAAACTTCCTTCAACGAAGTCTTCAGAGTGAAGTACTTTGAGCTCGAAATATCCGAAGCTACATTTTCGGATTCCTCTCCTCTCCAACACAGCTCCCTCATCCTTTTCGGGTTTCTCCAGGCAATGTCCACTTGAACAGCATTGCCATCATCGCCGCCATTGATGGAGAGATCACAGCCGCAGGACTTAGGATTTTGGAAGAGGAAATTGAGCCAAACGGTGAGGGATTTGGACAATGACTTGAGTGATTGTTGTTTCCTGACTTGTTCTTTCCGAGCGGACTGAGATTGATCGAGCTCAAAAGCTTTGAATTTGCGAGCAGCCGCGGCGGCCGTTTTGGAGCGGGAAGAGGAAGGGGCAAGGGAAGGTCGAGAGCGGTGGCGAAATGACGAGGATGACCTCGGAGTTTGCTTGGAAGCAGTAAAGTATTGAGGACATGGGGACTGGAAACTCGGATTCTTTGAAGGGCGTTTGGGGGTTTTGAAATTCGTTACGTCTTTGAGGAGTGAAGAAGAAGAAGGCTCTTCCCCCATTTTTCTTCTATTTTCTTTGTTTTTTCTGGATTAACCCCAAAATTAGTCAGTTGCTGCGAATTTATGAGGGAGATTTTGGTGCAAAAGAGAAAAAGAAAATCGAGTGACAGAGAGGGAAAGAAAGGGAGGTTTCTTGTTTTGAATTTGAAATGCAGGGAGCCAGAAGCGATTCCGAACGTTATGAATTCTGATCTACAGGAACGTGTGGGAGCCCGATAAGGATTTCACACGTGTGGAGCCCAATAGTCCAAGAAGAATTAGGAAAGCTTTTGGATGGCCCACATCAAAATGTAATTATAAAGGGCTTGGGAGACCCCATAATAACATCAACATGTTGGGCTGAAAATACACCTGAAAAATACAAGGCTACTATAAATAAATCCATAAATTACAGTTACACCATATACTATGCAATTTTTAATTTTTTTCCTAGTCACCTTGGATCCTTCTAGCCAAAAAAAAAAAAAAAGTCACCTTGAATCCAATTAATCTGAAAATCGCATCGGACCTCAAATGGAAAAAGTTCTCCGTGCCTACTCTCTAATTTTCCGTTCAGATAACTCGAACTCCGAAATCTTACTAAATAGGTATTAATTATTAAGCTCTTCCTAAGTTCAATTTGCATTGGTACATACAATGTAATTTGGAGTTGTTAATTTGACATTTTAGAAGATTCAATATGGAAGGGCCTCTATTTTCTGAAGCAGCTCATAGAAAATGTCACCCATGACCCATCATCATAAATTGGAAAATGTCATGTTGTGCATGTCTGTATTGAAAGGCTCCCAAATGTAATAGACTATAGACAGACACAAAACAATAAGTACAAGACAACAGATAGAGTTTATCTAATGGTAATGGATGAACAATTAAACAGAGACAAATTTCCCTATAAAGCCAAAGCCAAGTAGCCAAGTTTCCCAAAAGTCACTTTAGAAGTTTCAACTCTGTTTCATTAGTCATGAATTTCACAATCTGTTTGATCACTTTCCTTCTTTTCCTTGTTGTTCCTCTTTACCTTGCCATAACAAGGAAACCAACAAAGAATCTTCCACCTGGTTCCTTAGGGTTCCCTCTAATAGGCCAAAGTATCTCATTCCTGCGAGCAATGCAAACCAACACCATAGAAGAATGGCTTCAAGAGAGAACAATAAAATATGGCCCCATTTCTAAACTAAGCCTCTTTGGGACCCCAACAGTTTTCCTTCAAGGGCAAGGAGCCAACAAATTCATCTTCACTTGTGATAGCAACATACTTGCAAATCATCAACCACCATCCTTCAAAAGAATTTGTGGGGAAAGAAATATGACTGGGTTGATTGGTGATGATCACAAGCGTGTGAGGGGCGCACTCGTTTCGTTTTTGAAGCCTGAAATGTTAAAGCAATATGTTGGGAAAATGGATGAAGAGGTTAAAAGGCATTTAGAGATGCATTGGTATGGAAATCCAAAGGTTATGGTAAGTTTCAAAAAATGAACTAACTTTTGTTTCACTTTACATTTTTTTGCTGCATTATTTTGACAGATTAGGACTTTTTCTTAGGTAATGCCATTGATGAAGACTCTCACATTCAACATAATGAGCTCACTTATATTTGGATTAGAACATGGGGATGAGAGAAGGAATATTGTTATAGAGCTTCTACAACATATGATGAATGGCCTAATGGCTTTACCAATATATCTTCCATTCACACGGTTCAACCGTGGCCTAAAAGCTAGTGCAAAAGTTAGAACTTTGATCAAGGATCTTATAAGTGAAAGGAGGGCTGCATTGGAGCAACGTATAGCCGTTCCGAGCAAAGATCTCATCACTTGCTTGATTAGTATTGGAGCTAATGACCCTTCGATTTCAATGTCTGATGAAGAAATCATACATAATGTAATTGGTGTGATGATTGCAGGACATGACACATCCTCTGTTCTTATTACATTCTTGGTTAGGCTTTTAGCAACGGACCAATCTGTCTATGCCAACATTGTTCAAGGTAAATAATTAAGCAGAAACAACTTAGTATCATTTTCCTTGAAGTTGCAATTTGAGGCCATTTCAGTCTCTCTCAAACAATATTGATCTGATGCGGCCTTGCCACATGGCATTTTGGTCCAACGTAGCTTTGTCGCGTGGTATTTTTAGTCCGACGTAGCATTGCCACATCAACAATACTATTTGAAAAGGATTAACATGTCCTCATATTGCAAGTTTAGAGAGCAAAAAGTCTCAAATTAAGTTTACAATGCAAAAGGTCAATATTAGACAAATTAATCAAAACTTGGAATTGTAGAACAAGAGGAGATAGCCAAGGCCAAGACTTGTTCAGGGGAACTTCTAACTTGGGATGAGTAGCTATGGAGACTTTAAGGATGAACCCTCCTTTGTTAGGTTCTTTCAGAAAAGTCCTTAAAGACATCGAATATGAAGGATACACTATCCCAAAAGGATGGCAAGTATGGAAACTATATATATCTTTCAGTTCTTGGTTCAATCAACTATAATTTATAACCAATATATAATAATGCATTAATTTCTGAAAATTTTAGGTAATCTGGGCTGCATGCATGACACATATGGATGAGCACATTTTCTCGGACCCATTAAAGTTTGATCCGACAAGATTCGAGAAACAAGCTAATTCAGGCGCACCTCCCTATTGCTTTGTGGCATTTGGAGGAGGAGCACGTATTTGTCCTGGAAACGAGTTTGCCAGAATTGAAACACTGGTTACAATTCATTACCTGGTGACCATGTTTAATTGGAAGCTTTGTTACTCTGACAATTCCTTCACAAGAAACCCATTTCCAGTTTTCATTCATGGGATGCCCATACAAATTGAGCCTAAGAATTCTTGTCCCACCAGAATCCATTACAACTTAAAGCACCATGTTACTTAATGCAGCCTTGCTGTAACTTCTTTTAATGGAAATTGCTAAGATGAAAGTTGTTGTCTTTGGCAAAATTGTAAGCCTTAATATTGATGATCATAATAATGGACTATGTATTGTTAACATTTCTCATTTTCTTTTTGTTCAAAGATGAATTTTTTGTTAATAATAATTGATAAAATTGAAGATTTATTATAAACTGAAAAAACAAGGAACATTAAATAAACAAATATACTACCACTTTGTCCCTCAAATATATTATATATATATATATATTACTACTTTGGTAAACTCAATAAAAGCCAATAATTGATTATAAATAAATAATTATATAATGACAATTTTAACTGTATGATTTTTTTTTTTATTTAGCTTAGGCTTAGCATAGGATTGATTATTCATGATTTTTTTTTATTGATTATTCATGACTTAAGGTTTAACTATATAATAATTAACCCACAAACCCCATTAGTACCAACCAGAAGCAATCCTATTGGTTCGTACTAAATACGCGCTTCCTGATTCGCTTTGATTTTGTCATTTTATTTTTCCGTCATTGAACAAAGCCAAATTTTTTGCAAAAAAAAAAGCCAAATTTGTTTTGTATATAATTTCCTCTGTTATTTCACTCTTTCGGTCTTTCCTTTTCTTCTTTTTTGTTCAAGAAAACTGTGTTTCGACTTTCGATCTTCTAAGAAACCCCAAACCCAGAAAAACAAATTAAAAAATTTTATCGGATTTAGCCTTTCAAAGTATATTGGTTCAATTTATTATTGTAGAAATTAGAAAGAACCGTTCTATATATATTTAAATTATATTAAAGGCAGAAACGAATGGCTCAAGCTGTAGAAGAATGGTACAAGCAGATGCCCATAATCACCCGTTCTTATCTCACAGCTGCCATAGTCACCACCATTGGTTGCTCTCTCGAGGTATGTCTCGTTTGCTATTGTTTTCTTCTTTTTAATGTATTTTGGTGTTCTTTCTTCAATCTTCCAGTGATATTTTGATTTTTGTATTAATTTCCATGATTTTGAAGTTTTTATCCAAATGGGTATGATTCTTTTAGACTGATTTGAGCTGTTCATCTCTCAATTTTGTAAATTTGGCGATCCCCTTTGGATTTGCTATATGGTTTCTCAGTCTGTCTTTCATGTTTAGAAATTTCATTTATCGAAAATGTTAGTTGGGAATTTGGGCAGCCAAACTTGACTGATGAGTTATCACTTTTTCTGAAAAGATTTAATATTCAATTGGGTAGGATTGGTTTTCCCATCAAGAATTAATTTCATGTTTAGGATTGCAATGCTAATCTGATGTTATTTTCTCTTTGCAGATAATATCACCTTATCATCTATATTTGAACCCTAAGCTGGTCGTTAAGCAGTATCAGTTCTGGCGCCTCATTACTAACTTCCTGTACTTCCGCAAGATGGGTAAATTTTTGTGCTTTATTTCTGAGTTTCATGAAATCTCTAGTTTGTTATGCATCGGAAGCAATGTTTTGTGATGTGTTATGCATATTATAGCTCAAGATGTAAAATTCAATCGTTACTTGTTCTGAGTGATTGTTGCTGGAATTCTAATTAATAGCTCGTTATCTTGAATAGAGTAATCAGATATAACACCCCCCTCTCCCTCTCTTTACTTTTTGCCGTTCTTGCTACTGCTGACTTTACTTCATCAACGGTATTAAATGTTAAAACATTTGAATTGGTTTACTTTTCTAGGCTTATGTACTTCAAAAGTTGGAATGGTATTGAAACTAGTATTCTCACCTTTAACACGGCTATCCCTTGAATGCCAGATTTGGATTTCATGTTTCACATGTTCTTTCTTGCTCGGTACTGCAAGCTTCTTGAAGAGAACTCTTTCAGGGGTAGGACTGCAGATTTCTTTTACATGCTGTTATTTGGAGCTTCTGTCTTGACTGGTATTGTTCTTCTTGGGGGAATGATACCTTATCTGTCTGAGTCATTTGCCAGAATCATATTTCTCAGCAATTCATTGACATTCATGATGGTATGTTTTCTAACTTTGTTTAGATGGAGAATATATTTTACTAGGTCATCTTGGAAGTCATCTTATTTTACTATGCCTTGTAGGTGTACGTGTGGAGCAAACAGAATCCATTTATACATATGAGTTTTTTGGGTCTGTTTACATTTACAGCAGCATACTTACCCTGGGTGAGTGCCTCTATTTGTCCCATGTATTTTTGTATGTATCTTCTTTTCCGAAGCATTCATAGGTTTTTTGTATGATTGTACTCCTAGCTGTCGAGCGTATTGGCTCTTTTTACCTTTTACCTTGTCTATCTTTCAGGTGCTTCTAGGATTCTCTGTCCTTGTTGGTGCTAGTGCTTGGGTGGATCTCCTGGTAATTTTTCTTCCCATAGTGCACTTTAACATAAATATGGGATGTTTTTCTGCGCGTCTCCAAATTCCATTGTTAGGATGCTTATCTTAATGGACAGAAGCTATGTTAGTGTGGTTAGGCTTTGTTGGCTATCATCATACATGCTTAGTGCTGGGAAACTTGTTTTTGGTCGTTTGAATGAGAGTGGGGAAAAGGAATTGAGAGGGATAAGGGGTTATTATTTGGGCTGGCCTAATCTGTGGGGTAAAGATTGTGATTTGTGAGGCCACCTTATAATCATGCAGTGGACCTACAGATTGCCTTCATTCTAATCTCACTTATGCTTAGATCCTAACTGCTGCCTTTTTGAACGTTTCCATATTGTGTAGCTTATGACTTTAACTTTTGTGGATCCAGGGAATGATAGCTGGTCATGCATACTATTTTCTTGAAGATGTATATCCACGAATGACTGGTCGTCGACCCCTAAAAACTCCAGCCTTTATTAAAGCGCTCTTTGCAGATGAGGCTGTGGTGGTAGCTCGGCCAGCAAATGTGAGATTTGCTCCTCCACCTGCAGAGGAACTTCACCAAGATTAACCTGTCTTACGAAAACTAGACCTACAGAGGGACCTCTTGTTGAATTGAGTTATGCTTGTGCAAAGCAAAGGCCTACAAAAGTGTGCTTGGCCTGTTTCTTAAAAATGTTAAACCTAACATGCTAATTATTATTATTATTATATTATATCTTGGTTGCATTAGAGGTTAGCTGTGAATACTTGGTAATACTTCTTCTATAGCTATGCGGATTTGGGAATGGAATTTTGTAATCTACCTCTTTGTGCATTTGTTAGACCCTGGTTTTAAGCTTCCCTTCCCTGATGAACTTGTCATCAATGGTCGAGGGTGGAATGGATAATTACCATTCCTTCCTACTGCTTAACCAAACAATTGGGATGTTGATTCCTTTCCTCTCCCTAATTAAATTTTAACAATCCAAACAAGGAAACCTATATCCTTTATTTTCCTTTAAAAAACTTCCCTTCCCTTTCTTTTCCTTTCCTTTCCTTTAATAATTTGAATCCAAATATAGGGTCAGTGAAATTAGTTTTATATTTTATTTTTGAATTTTTTAATTTCATAATTTATTCAAAATCAAAATTCTTTTTCAAAATTCTTTTTTTGGGCTAAACTTAATAAAAAGAATGAAAAAAAAAGGGAGAAGACACGTCACGCAGGATTTGGGCGGTATGACAAGGCCAATTATCATTTTTTGCCTTTTGTGGATCGATATCTTTATGATCGTATATGTAATAGATTGGGCCCAAGTCTCGGCCCTAATATCATTGCCCAAAATACGCATGCATACGTTGAATCTGTAAGAACAAACAAATATATATAACTACTAAAACTAAAACATTGATGATCGAACCTACAAGAGAGGAAGGCCGAAGGAAAAAAAAAAAAAAACCTACAAGAGACAAAAATCCTCCCAAGTGTCGAACAATAAATGCACAAAAGAGTGTCGATTGACAAACTCTTCAATCAGATAACCCATGAAGAAATCAATTTCAATGATCCCCTCTTAGAAATCTGCAAATAGCTATGTAATATACAAGTAAAATTTTTTTGCCCAAACCAGGAGCCATTCCAGTTCTGCTTCTGGAATGTTCGGCATTTTCGCTTCCCTCACTCAACTGCAACAGTAGCTAACCCTCTGAACCATTCCAAAACCATTTTTCTAGGGGAAAAATAATCCTACAACAAAAGAAGCATTCTGGCTAACGGATTGGGTGATATTGGGCAGATACTCTCTTCGGAGGCAACTTACGCAGGATGTACAATACTAGAGCTGAAGGTAGGATCTCAACCAGCTGTCATTTGATCAAAATAGAAATTACATGATTGGAACAAAATAAAAGGGAGGTATAGGAAGTAACATATGAAAAGGATTTGTAGATACCATGTAATAGATCAAGTTCAAAACTGGATGGTCCAAAACATCAAGTGACGCATCTGAATCAAAAGCAGATAAAACCACCTGCACATGGAAAAATGATTTGAAAGCATATTAAGCAGCAGGAATCTGTTATCAACCAGATAATTAAAGCAGCAACACAAAATAATTGTTTATAAACAGTTGAGTCATTCAGCTGTTGTCAAACTCAGATTGTTTAGGTCAAGTATCAGCATAGAAATTGTTGATGAACCATTTTGTGAGCGAAAGAAATTACTCACAACATCAAATTTAATGACCAAAATCTCTTGCTAAGACAATCTAAAGACAAAATCTAGGAAGACGAAAGTCAGCTGAAGTTCACACGCAGGCCCATATCTATGTGGGCATTTTTACATGCATTTAGCTATTTAGCTATTATATAAAGTATATATAACCAGAGACTAAATAAGTAGTGGTTTAAAGTGCCAGCATCTACTTCAAGCAAGAAGTTACAAAGTTTGGTTCAAATGAAAAACTTACCACAAAGCACCTAACAAGGAAGCAGGTGAAACAAATGGCTGTAACAGATCCAACCTACAAAAAAGAAGACAACAAATTAAGCCTTTTCCCACTGCATACAGTCAAACTATATCATGTCATTTTACTCACTTCAAGAACATAGTTTCAAGAAATCCATGAACAAGCTCAAATTCATTTAGAGTAACTACCTAAGAATGATGCAGAGTTAAAATGCATTGATTAGCACATTAAATTATAGTATGCTGAAAATTTTAGCAGAAATCAATTGCTATTTACTAGTTGAACTACTTAGGAAGAAAACTACCTCATGGAGCTTCTTCCTTCTTCCTTTTGATTCAATAGGGAAACGTCTTAGCATGAAAAATAATCTGGAATCATTGCACATGAAATTCCATGGAGAAAATGCAAAAACAAAGAAAGTCAGGAGTTAAGTAAGCAGGATTAGAGCATTTTCAGAAATTCAAACTCAAATCATAATTCAAAATATTCAGCCAAAATAATCACAATTCAAAATAGCCATAAATATCGGGTACAAATGACAATTACCTTCCTCCATACAACAAGAATCCTAACGCAGCAATAAATGACACCACTGAAGAAAAGAATCAAGCAAATAAGTGGCATAGTTAACAAAAGAAGTAAGCCTTAACATGCATAAAGCTTCGATTGAGAAAATGACTAGTATCCAATAGAGAAACCTTGTGACACTTTTTTTGATTATACACCATTACACTTACCTGCAATAAATATTTTTCCAATGAATTCCACCACACTGTTGTCATCTATCCACAGGTATACCCATATGCCGACCTGATGTCAGAAGTTAAAACTTCATTATGGTAAACTTCACTTACACATCAATATGTTTCTATGGAAGCTCAACAATGTTTAAAGCTAGTTGTGGCAGGAAACTTTTTGAAGAACTTGAATGGTAGTAATAAACAGATACAATAACTTCATTAAGCAATAACCAGGAATTAATGATGGCAACATGCAATGTAAACACCACGAGAGAATGAAATTTAGAGCACACCTGGATTAAGTAAATAGTAGCATTGATTGAGATATAAAAAATTCTGAGTTTGTCCGTTGGTAAGCTTCTCGCCTGCTCATAATGGCAAGGTTAAATGCCATAGTTCATCAGCGAAGACAGAAAGAACCGAGTGTATAAGTTTGTAAATCAAGTCTATTGATCAAAGTCCAAGGACAAGCCAAATTTGACATATCATACCAAAAAACAAAGGCGACTTACCTGATGATAAATCTCAGCCCAAAAAAGGACAAGCAATGTGTAGGTAGAGAAAAACAGAAGGCCCGGGAGATCCAATACTACAAGTGTGAGTACCTAGTTCAGGAAGCAATGGCTCTTGTCAGCATAAAAGCCTTATGTCGACTGGATCATAGCCCATTTGAATTATGTACTCAGTACTCCATTTTACTCTCAATGAAAAGAGAAAAGGTGGGTAGAGAAGAAAGGGTGAGATGAATTTGGTTGTCATGACCAAATGTAAAATGTAATCTTATAGACTCTAAACCCCAATGCAAGCTCTGTGTCAGATGATAATAAGTTTTAGTACAGGAAACAATATCTCTTGATTCATTATTAACTAACCTTGGGATGCAATACAAATACTTGTCCGTGAAATCCAAACACAATAGCACGAACTGCAACAAGAAGAAAATTCAAAATCAAATAATCAACCTGATGTCCTAAATCCTAAAATTTAAAAAAGAAAACAACAGACTCCATAATATGAGGACTTTGAATTTCACCTCCATTAACAATGAAGTTCATAAGATGAAAAACCTTCTGTGTTGTCCAACCATATTCAGGCACTCTCAATTCAATTCTTATTAATTGTATCTGCAAATTACAAACACCAATTATTACGTACAGAGTAATCTAAGATCCATATATACCGTGAAGTTATTCTCGAGATCAGAATCAATACCAACGAAAGTTAAAGCGAAATAAACATGTAAAGTTCTGATTCCACACCTAATTTTTACTTCAATCA
The DNA here is from genome assembly GCA_001974805.1 of Corchorus capsularis. Classification (NCBI taxonomy): domain Eukaryota; kingdom Viridiplantae; phylum Streptophyta; class Magnoliopsida; order Malvales; family Malvaceae; genus Corchorus; species Corchorus capsularis. The sequence goes on from AWWV01010849.1 coordinate 46,627, forward strand.
TTAAGTATATACTAATTCCGGGAAAAAATATCGACGATTATTACAATGTTACTATCTAAACCAACTAATCGTTTTGACTATTAAAATTCTGGAAAGTATGAAAATAAAATTCAAACTTTCAAAACGAATCTCCTACTCAGCAATAATAATCCAAGTAAAATAACGAAGAACACTGAAACAAAGAAAAAGGCATACAATTTTGAAAAATTAAGAGAGGGAAGAGAGAGATAACCAGAGCAACGGTGGAAACTAGGGCATAAGCGGCGCAAAGACTGTAGAAGATGCCATCCTGCCACTGAGTGGAGTCATTGATCTCGTCCCACCAATCGGAAGCCAGAGCTGGAAGCTCCAGAGGCGTTAAGCTCAGTGGCATTCTCGTCATTCTAACCATTCCTTCAAATTTTTTTTTCCCGAGCTTTCTCGGGAAAGTCAAAATCCCCTCAGCCAAACAGAAAAGAAGAAGAGAATAGAAAAGAAAAGAAAAGAAGAAAATCGAAAGACGAGAAGGCGAGACACGAAAGGATACAATACAACTGTGAGAGATGGGAAGAGAGAGAAAATTTCAGAGGATTTTTTTTAAAAAAAAAAAAAACAATTAATTAATACAACTCTACCAGTCAGTCCAAAGAGCTGGAGCTAATAACTAACTCCAGCAACGAAGTAATGAAGCCGATTTGCTTTTGCTTTTCTTTTTGGTCCTCATCTACCTAAGCTTCTACGAGTTTCAGCCACACTTGTATTGGTGGTGGTTGCGATTTGCAAATTTGTTTTCCTCTTCCTTTTTCAACTCTGATTTTTTAATACACTTTTCTTTATTTATTTTCTCTATTTTCCCCATGTGTGGTAATTTTTTATAAGTAGTGCTTCTAATTTTATTTATTTTAGTTGGTGTCACTAAATTGTAAAAAGGAAAAAATTTAAAATTGGAAAACTTTTGAACTAATTTATGATCTTATCTTTACCCGCCGCTCCCGCCCCCGCCCCGCCTGCTAAAATTAAATTGAGGGGCAAAATTTAGTGTTATTTTATTATTTATTTATCATTTTAAAATTTAAATACGTCCGATAAACAATTATTAACATAGATATTTTATTTTAATACAAAATGTTTCATTTTCGTGAGAAGAAAATCCCCATCAATCATCATTAGATAATATAAATAATTAAGACCATTGTAAGCGAATTCTTTATGAAAATCATTATAATTTCATTATAAAAATCATTAATTTCATTATAAAAATCATTATAATTTCAATTATATTTATTTATACGTAACACAAGTAGAATGATGTATGGTAACTGGTAAGATTTTTTAATTTTTTTCGTAAAAAGAAATGCAATATCTGTATCTGTATAAACAAACAAGATGATGAGAAATGCTTAATTTTGTTTGGTTTGGGTGTATATTTAATTTTGTAATGTGAAGTGGGGGTAAGTAAATTAGAGGATCACGTGGCGCAGATGCAGAGATGCTGTAGGAGATTCCTATTCCCCGAACGAAAGGGTCCCACAATGATGGGGAGGGGAGGAGGAGTACTATTTTAACTGCTTGTGACGCGAAGTTTCTTCACTGCCCTGATGTGTCCATGGCCCCGTGGCCGGTTTTTGGCGGTTTTCTTTTTCATTTTTCATTATCATTGCATTGTCAATTGTCATGTTTAATCCGCCCATCCCATTTCAAATTAATAATGCGAACATTTCCCTCTTATGCATTTAAATTAAATAATGCTAAACTATAGACATTTGTCTCATCTAATCTCCATATATGACCAAATAATCAAGTAACAAATTATAGTATGATGATAATAATTCAAGTGGCTGGCTCCTACACCAAAGGTGTGGATTTTGAATTCTGATGGCTTAGTACAGTACGCTTTTGGTGATGGACATGCTCCAACTGGAAGGTTACTTCGACTCTCATGGTAATTGGGTTAAACTTACATGATTAACATTGGTACAGTGAAGTGGGAATGTTCTAGTTTGTAATGTGAAGTGGGAGTGTGACATGTTCTAGTTTTGGCGAATTGACGGGCTGATTGTCAAACTTTATGCTGCAGTGGTTGTACTTTTCTTACATAACCAAATTGAGTTGCCTCATACGTGTTATACTCTAGTTTATGACTGCCTAAAACTGATAATGAAGGGTGATTGGATTATAGAGGTTCAACACATCCGACGTAAAGGAAATTGTTGTGCAGATACAATGGCTTCTATATAACTCTTGTCTCTTGTGGGGATAGCCTAGTTTGAAGAACTTCGGATCATTTACTTCCTTTATTAGCGGGGGGATATACTCGGGAATGAGATTCTGAGAATATAGTTTATGTTTGTTTAGTTCTTAAATTCTTATGTACCAAAAATAATTCAATCTTTGTACTTATGAATTTTATTTGTTTCTTCTGGTAATACTTATTATTACACAAATTACTATGAGTAAAAACTTTAAGCAATATTGAAGATTGACGAATTACCACTATGATTTTTCACCAAACAAAAAAAGTTACCACTATGATTTTATTTTGTTGCAGATGCCTTAATTATATGCCTAAAGTCGTTAGAACTTAGAATTACCACGAAACAATTCCTATTATATACTCCATATGAATGTTGACATTAATTTTAATTGGATTTTTATAAGATTTTAATCAAGGGAATGCTTATATATATGAGAGGCTATGTTTTGCTTGATATATAATTCCTTTGATTAGTATATATAAGCAGCATGCACGTCGATCTAATGTGTCAATATTCTTATTCATTAATTCTTTTTTTTTTTGGTTAAATATTCATTAATTCTATTCCTCTAGGCTCTAGGCTCTAGGCTCTAGCATTTCCTTGTTTTTTTTTAACCAAACAAAATATTTTATTCATTCCTTCCTTGTTGATTAGTGTGCAAAGCCCATTGGCCACACAAAGGCATGTACCCAATGTCAATATTAATCTTGCGTTGCTTCTAGTTCTATGCTAATATATCGGTTTTATTATTATTAGTGAGAGCGTCATATATATAATAATAATATATAATATATAATTAATATCACGAAGTGTTTTAGCTTGTAAATAAATCAAATAATAATTGATGTAAAGTCTTAACCCGATTTGTCAATTTAGTTTCTTATATATATAGCGTATCCTTTGCTTTCCAAGTTTCCGTCTGAACTTGGCTGCCACGATTGCATTGCACGTCTTTATAAAATGAAGGTTTAATTCAGCATCAAGCATTGCATTGTCTTATATCTTTCACAATCATATATTGATGTGATATGCCGATTGCCAACGGATCATGATGAATTGGTGGTGTCGTGGTGATCTTATTTTCGATTATTCATGATCACTTCTATTTAATGCAATTGTTTACTAATCTATATATACTATATATAAAAATACGAGTTTTGAGAAATTTTTGAATCGACCATTATACTCTTATTTTTTAAACATATTGTCTTAAATGTCATTGCTTAACTATTATAGTTTTATTTTATGAGAAACTCTATTTTTATTCAATTAAACCTAATAACTTTATAATTACTTTATTTTTACTAAAAAAAACTGGATATATTACAATTTTTAATATACAATTTTATTCTACTAAAAACTCTATTAAAGATTATTGAGTTTGAATCAGATTTGATAGCTTTACTTATAAATAATTTCAATACGTGCACGTGGAAGCTTTCGTGAAAACTAGTTCACTGAAACATCTAATCTTAACAAGAGTTCGTAAAATAATAATTAAAAACAGAGTGAGAACGACCATTCTTCTTTTGAGCATCTAATACTGATGTATCTGGAATATATTTATTCTTAGAGACTAAATTATTATTTCAGCCCTTTTATGGACAAGCCCATTCAACTCAGTCTTAGGAAGGAAAGGAAAAAAGAAAAAAAAAAACGTGATTCTGATGCAATACAAACTTGGCAGAACCGTCACAATTCACAACAACTATAAGAAGTTGACTTGGTGTCAAAGTAAAAGCTTAAGATCAAAATACCAATAAGCAAAGCCATATATGCAAAAAGTCAATTAAGAAATTGGAAGACAAAAATCAAATGTTACTCATTTGTTTCTTACCGTTTTGGGACAGAGTAACCTACAAAAACTTGCTCTTCGGGAATTGTAACTAGCAAAGGGGATACGTCGTAGAGGGCCTTGGCTAACCTTGTCCCAGCTATCAAAGTGACGCAAAAAGAAATTATCATCAATCGTAACTTGCAACGGAATATTATTCTTATCCCCATCCAAAAATTTGTGCTCATAACTGTAGTGTCGGTCATCGAGTATTGGAATAGGCTCAAAGTGATACAACATGTGCCAACCAATTCCGTTCCCTGCAAACTTGACAGGGTATAACAATTCAAGATGTTGGGAAATTAGATTAACATGACAAAAAACCAACCGGTCTCCCTCTAAAACTTCCAAGGAGATGTCATCAGTATGGTCGACTTTGATACCTAAATAAATCAGTGGAAACAAATCCACCAACATCTCTTTTGAAACATCAAAGGTAACTATACCAAAATGGTCGGTATCAATTTCTGACAGCCAATGCAAGGCACCATCTAAGAAAATTGCATCCCATTTGAAGAGCCCACCATTATGAAAATCTGGAAGAAGGAGATTTCTCCAAGTATTGGATGCCAAACTAAAAACCCAAATTTCGGCACCATCATTTTGAATCTGAGCAACTTTGAGTCTTTGGTCAAGTAATCATACCCAAGACCGTACCTTGTACCATAAGGTAAATTTAAATAGCTTATTCCGGGGCAATCAGGTAACTTTTTGCACTTGTTGGTGAAGGGATTCCATAACCATAACCCATATTCTTGCCCATCTTTATCAAAAGTAGACAGTAAGAGCGAATTATTGCATGAGCCATGAAAAAGGGTAAGGGTAATTCCTTTGCTGCAGCATTCTGTGATTGGATTGTTGCCCAAGTTTTTTGGTGTATCGAGTAATTGACCCCTGGCGCCGATGTCAATGGCATAGAAATCATTGGTTTGATCCTGGAAAATCAGTTTGCTTGGGATTTTGTTGATTTCATGGCATAATGATTTGGAGAGGCATCGGAAACGTAGGAGGGCATTGACTGGGAGACGTTGGAGAATTTCGGGGATGAGATCTTCGACGAACACTGACATCGTTTC